>JAYMTF010000901.1:0-28496 GCA_036897485.1 Pelargonium nanum | reverse complement strand
TATAGTAAAAGCAGAGTGCAGGTATATGTCACCAAAGCATGGATCAAGCAGCAGCAACAGATGATATATGAATATGTCACCACTCACCACCTCTCTTTAACTGTCTATATATACACTTTAGCTATTTAGTGACAATGATTGGTGATCATTAATTTGTGTTATATTCTCTCTCAAATTGGTTTCATTGTATATTGTAGTTGTTTTGTTAGGCAGAAAACCCCAAATTCAGGCAATTCTTTGCTGTCCAAAAGTTTTATGCAGAGGGTTTGTATAGTTAATAGTATAGTGCCTTAAGTTTCATCACATTATACATATATATATCATGCTGTCAAGTGATATGAAGGTGTCTATATATAATTAACAGTAATTGTATGTTGACTATATATGACAATGATTGGTTGTTGCACTTCATATGTATGTTCTGGTTCCAATACTTGTTGTAACATGAACATGGCTCATTAGTTTGTTTTGATACATAGTAAAAACAGAGTGCAGGTAATTAATTATACAACAAATCATGGAGCAAGCTACATGTAATTACCATGTCAATTCAGTTACTATGTCAAATCACGATAGTCCAAATATTTTTAATTTCCACCATTATCTAAAATTAAAATAATAGTTGAAGCATCTATAAATAGATATCAATCAGTGTTATCGTTTCTTTTGATGTTACCCAAGAATATTAAATACAACTATCATGTATTTTGATCGAGAACATATTTACATATCAAAGTAATGCATCAAAAGTGTAGGGCGATTTTACTAAAGTTCAGTAAGTGTGACAAATTCACATTATATATTGATGCTTTAAAATCATGCATCCACAATGTTTAATGATCCTATTATACTCAACAAGTGTGATTTTGTAACGAACAATAGTAAATTATATTTCCTCGTTTTAAAATGTCTTTTTTCAATTGATTTTTGTCACAAAATTAGTGTCTTATTTTATTTCATAGATAATTTTGGTATGAATATCGATTATGTCCATATATTATAACTTTATAATTTGTTCAAAAATAATAACTGTGAACCAAAATTTATAATTTAAGGATAATAAATCAAGGCAAGATGTCGTGCTGGTCTTCTTGTCATTTCACAAAGAAGACCAGCACGACATGAACACAACCTTCCCAACTCCTTGGAAAATAATAAAACAGGAACCTGGGATATTTTCTGCACTGAATTCTGTACAATAATACTCCCTACACCTCCATACCAGGAAATTCCATATCAGAGCATCAAATAAGCTCCCCAATCGAAAGGAAAATGCACCTGATATTCCAAAATGATACACGGACAAGTGAACGCAGAATTCATGCCCAGCAACAGATGAGAGAGGCACAACTATAAGACATATCCAACAATGCCACTGGTCTGACAGCATATATATATATATATATATATATGTATCGTTCTCTTCCCGATTCTGGTTTCTTAAGGAATCCATGTTGAATTTCATCTAGCTCTGTATCAACATCAACTCAGCACTAACTCGTGGTTCATGTGACTACCACCACTTCCTCCATGACCAATAGACCCAACAACAGGCATGGACCTTTGAGCAAAATCCATTAACAGCTTTCTCTGCTGCTCATCAGTGTGGGGAAGACTTGCACGTAAGAGCTCCACTGGCATCTCTTTGCTAATAGCTCTAGCTGCATCTGACCCAATAAGTGTCATATTTTGTGGAGCTTGCATAAGCAATGACTGCATAACACTATCATACTTGTTAACACAATACTTGGTGAGAAGAATAAAGAACTCATCAAATGAGGCTTGCCAAAGTTGCCGATTCACACTATTATAATTAATATCGGCGTGAAGATCGGTTAAGAGTTCAGTTGCCCTTTCAAGAACAGATTTTATAATAAGTGAAGCCCCATCACCAGCAGAGCTTCCCAAGGGACGGAGTGGAGGCTGCTCAGACGAACAGACAACTGCTGCCAGACAAGCGCTAAGTGCATTAAGATCCATGCCATGAACGCATCTTGTCACAACACCAGCAAGGTTATTAATTGTCTCTGCTGCCCCAGGGTCAGAGGGGAGGCCACCAAATAAAAACCTTAAATGGCGGAAAATTGCCATGCAGACTATCCAAATAAGCTCGCCACCTAGAAAGAGAAGCTGAAGGTACCTTGCAAGGAGCTTTCGGCCCTTAGGAAGAGAGACTAACCGTAAAAATACAAGATCGTCCTTGGGAGAAAGCCCAACTGAGTGGCCATTTTTGCCTAGAGGGTCAACTAGTTGAAGTGATGCTGCCAGCCCTTCTAGAAGGGCCTGCCGCCTTCTTTGCATCTGTGTCCCACCATCCTGGGGCTGGTTGAATTGAAGGAAACGATCTATATCATCCACATCAAGAAGAAGGCAAAGACCATCCTCAATTGCTACTCTAGCAGCAAGCATTGGCTCCTGTTCCAAGGGTTTTTCAGTAACTTTCTGCTCTACATTACCAGCACCAGATGCATTTGGAGGGTCGACTTCTAGAAGTGGACGAGGCCTACGAATTGAAGAAAATGGAACCCTTCCAAGAGCATCAACCTGGAGAAAAGCATGTGGCTCACTATTAGGACGTGCTCGAGGAGGAAGATCCCTAAGGTGTGCCGGGCTGAAATGATGCCTCAACTTTGCCCCAGCAGACTTTCTCGAAAGACAGGCCTGGTGGTAATAATCATCAACATATGGATCATTACTATGTGTTGAAGCAAGGTGCATTCTAAGAATATTCTCAATTTCACCTGTGGACATAAACTTGGCTTTGAAATGTGGCCACCCACTAACATTTTTTAGACTACTCATATCATAGCCTTCTTGGGAGAACCGCATATTCTGTCTGCCTTTCTGAGCTGATTGCAGTCTCTGATCTCTTAGATCAGTCAAACCAAGCATTTCAAAATTGCTCATCATGGGTGGAGATGAAGAAAGATGAGGATTAAACAGTTGGGATTGCATGCCAGGTAACTGGTGAACTGAATGATGCATTCTGTGTGGCTGCTGCTGCAATTGCTGCAGTACCTGAGAAGGCATTAACCCATTCTGGTGAGGCAACTGTTGCTGCAACATATTGTTCATGAGGTTGGGTTGATTTCCAGGATACATACTCTTCCGGTTGACCAATTGGTTCGGCGGCTGGCTACTAACAGACATACCAGGAGCAAACTGAGGGAAGTTTCCACCAAAATGCGTCCCAAGATGTATGTTAGACAGCTGAAACTGAGAATTAGCAAAGGGAGAGAGGTTTGGTGAAGATAGTGCCATCTGGGGTGCACCAAGAAGTTGAATATTTGGGTGGCCTAAACGGTGGTTTGGAGAAGCCTGTTGAGATCTGCCACCTTGAGGTGGAAAAGGAGTGAAATTAGATTTTGGTACTAGAATTGGTTCGCTGGAGAAATTCTGAAGCAGCTGCTGCTGCTGCTGTTCTTGCTGCTGCTCAGGGTATGAAGATGCTCTGTATAGTGAATTCGATTCTGCAACATGAGCGGAAGAAGAATATGGATGTGATGACCATCTTTTGCCTTCCTGTATGTTTTCAGCATCAAGTATCTGCTGGTCAAACCAGTTACAAAAATCCTCTCCTTGTGCCCATTCAGCAACAGATGAACCTGAAAAGAGAGTTTTATAATTGAATACTACAAGGTTTTTCTAATTCCAATATGAGCCACTGAGGCAGAGAATCAAAGCTGTAATTGCAAAATGGCAAAAAGTATATATGTAGTGTGAGAGCTGGAGCAGGTTCTGTTCAGCCCATTTTCTCCAGCTCTTTCAATAACCAGAAAAGTAGAAACCCACTAGAAAGGATCAAGGCGAATAATTCCCCTGTTAATATGAAATCTCCCAACTATGACACTACATTAATAAATGATAGCGTAGCATGTTAACTTCTTGCACTTCCATTGTTTATATGGAATATCCCAATTGTGACACTAATTTAATATACGGTACCTAGCATGTTAACTTCTTGCACTGCAACAATGTAAACAATCTTTTCATTCAGTGAATCACATTCACGGCCAGTAAGCACATAATTCATTTGCTTAAGCAAGTGAGACAGAACAGACTAACCACATTAAACTGTTACCAAAACAAACTAACAAGTTTGGTTTCTTTTCAGTTTTCACAAAGTCGCAAACTAAAATTCTCCACAGAAAAAGGTACTATTTTAGGTCCATTATAATAACCACGCAACACCATAGGAAATGGAGAATGAATACCATAAACAAAAGCAAAAACAAAACGAAACAATCATTGCAACTGATAATTTCTGAATTAAACTGGTTTTAGGAACGGTTCAGAATTTATAGAATCCCAACAAAAATATAACAAGCAGTACTTTACTTACTTTCCCTGGATCTTCTATCGCCATTAACTCCCGCATTTCTTGGTCCACTAATATCCCTGGGAAACTGCAGTAAGGAAACAATTCAACATTTACAGCATAACAACCACGCATAAAGCAAACCTCATCTCGGTCCAAGAGAAAATAAGCGTGCATAGAATCCTACAATCAACGCAACTACGCAAGTAAAAGTCATATATTAAATTAACCTCTTCTTGATCCAATAGAAACTCCTCCTGCTCTAACCCAACTGCTGAGGTTTCCTCCTCGTCTTCTAATCCCCCCAACTCTACTTCCTCGAGTAAATCTTTACCAAAGAATGCATATTGTGATGCATCAAATACAGCACCTTCTGTGTCAAAAAATAAATTCCAAGTTAAATAAAAACATTGACATGTTGACACCCCAATACTCATGACATAAATAAGAAAATAATAATATCGTAGACGAACACCCCAAAAATATGAAGCTACCACTACTGCTGTAGTACATAGATACATGCTCAACAAAAAGTACTGAACTAGAATCCTCAGCAAAACTGCTAAATGGACAAATGTGAAAATGAGATCATTAATAATTTTTTAAATTTAGCCAATGTTATTTGTGGCGCAATACTCTCCTGGATCCATGGTGCAGCGCGCCTTCTGAAATTAAGGTGCACATATATACTAAAAATAAAAAAATATATTCTAGGCATATTTAATAGATTGCCATAACATATTTACAGAAAATCTAAATTAGTCGAAGGATAAAATTGATAGCTCTAACTTCTAGTATTCATCATTCTTATGCTAGAGATCTAAAACCATATGTAAAGTATTAAATCCAAATATCATAGTCTGTCCTCTTTGTTGATGGATGTTGTTGGAATGCTCTTCAATGACAGTTGTTTTTCTGGTCTTTTAATGTGGATGCAGAAGAATTTGAAAGGCAGAAAGTGGATAGGCTGGAGTATGGAAAGACTACACTGCAGTGCATGTATTAACTGCATGTTTGTTACCTTTTGTAATTTTAATTGTAGTTTTCTTTATTTAGAGAACTAATGTCTTAAAATGTGGATATGCTTTCAACTCATTAGGAAATTAAAAATAAAAACCTGAAATGCATTCCAGTTTGAATACGGTGCGCCAATATTTGCCACACGACGTATGCCCCGTCAAATAAAGCAAAAACGGCGTGCCATTTTCAAAACTACAACAAGTAGTCCATGGCGAGGACCATTGTCGGGCCTTGCGCCATTCATAACTCTAAATTTAGCATTAAATGTCTCGGCATATCATGGTTCATGTGACCGCTCAAGTAATATCCACACTTGACAAATTAACATAACCATCCGAACTATCTCCTACCACCCCTCACTTCTACAAAATACCTACTTAACAGTATTAGAGGTTGTGGAAACAAGTGTTTGACATATCAACTCCTACAGCAACCTCTAATTCCACCAACAATTCTCTCCATCAAACAAATACCTCTCTAGTACCTCAATCATAAAGCAAAAACAATTCAGATTAAATTGATAAACCCATTCCTTAAAAAAAAAACAAAGACACCAAATTTCATCCAAACCCACTTTCTGATTCATTGAGTACAACATGAAATGACACCAGCCCATTGAAATATAGCTTCAGAACTTGAACAATCTAATAAAGCACCCAACTTGAACAATCTAATAAAGCACCCAACAACAACATCAAACCCGACCCTCCCTATCAAACTCGCAGCAGCTCCGGAATAAGAAAAAAAGCGGCAAAATTAGAATCCGGGTCGAAGTGAAACGAACCTTTGGGATCGTCCCCGAATCGGCCTACATCTTCTGGGTTGGGAGTCCTCCGAATACTGCCCCCAATGCCAAACCCATCCATGTCTACGCTTTCTAATACTTAAACCCACCAAAAACAAAATTGGGTAAAAAAAAAATTCAAATAGACACAGAAATGATAAAAAAAATTCAATAATCTAACGAGAATCTAGTATCAAATCAAGCCATTTTAAGAGATTGGTGTGCAAGGACGAAACCCTAGAAGGTGAAAACCTGGTAGGGTTTCGAGCTGGCAATGATGTTGTTGGTGGGAAGATCTGTACAGTTTATTGTGCATGTGGTTCATGGTCAAATATAAACCTATGAAATAGATATATTTTGATGGTTGATTTTTTTATAGTAAACAAAATATATAGTACTCCATATATTTTATGGGGACAAATTTGAGGATGGAGTGGAAGATTTTTTATAATTTTATTTATAATTTTTTTTTTCTGGGGACAAATATATAGTGGCCTCTCTCTTCCCTCTTTCTACATAGATAACGAAAAAAACCACACTTTCTCAGTCTCAAAGCTGAGAGCTTTCGAGAAAGAGGAACTGTTATATTCCATCAAAAATGGCAAGATTGGCTTGCAATCACCTAATTCCGGCTCTGAGTCTTCCTCTAAAGCCAGCTACCGGAGCTATTTTCATGGGCGTTTTCCAGTTTGGGCTTAGGAGGCGCTTCTCTTCACCTTCAAAGATATCCATGAGCCTGCGAGCCGGCATCGTTGGCCTCCCCAATGTCGGAAAATCAACCCTCTTTAACGCCGTTGTCAGTGACCCTTTTCTCTCTGCTCTATACTCGTTTATCTGTCTGTGTGAATGTTGCTTATACGTCAAATGCATTTTCAGTTTTTGCTGTAACTGGTTTTGGGGTTTTGTGGAATTCAGTTGGGGAACAAGTTATGTTTTCAAGCAACGAACTTGATGTATAGATAATGAGATTGTAGACAACTACGGAGCGCAACGCTTTATTCTCTTTGAAGCTTAAGTTTCTATGAGTTTCAGTTTCAAGTTGCTGAAATAAATTGTGGGGTTATGAGTTATTGGGTTCTGTTTATGAGTTTATTTATTTATTTATTTATTTTTACTTATACAATCCTTGAGATTTAAGAAAATTTGGGCCAAGCATTGTTTAGTGTATGCAGGGTTATTGTTAGCATTGGGTAGAGCTGTAGAACCCTTGATTGAACTTTGAGTGTAAGGCTTACTGCACAGTGCACATCTATACATATACCCTCAAATGATTGGTCATGTATGTAAAATGAAGTTTCAGTATTCACAATTGTTATTTTTGGGTTTTGGTGGAATTAAATTGGGGCAGAAGTAAATATTTCAGTGACCACATCTTCTTTAATAAGATTATAAAGAAACAAGGAGCTATGTGCTCGATACTGGTGGAGCTTAATACTCAATTGAGTCTCTGTTTCAATTGTTTGGAATAAGAGTTGAGTTGCAATGTTTCAATTTCAATTTGCTGAAACAAGTAGTCAGTTTTCTGCTTGCAAGTTATGATTTTCAGAAACCTTTCTAAGAATAACTTGGGCATGATTTGCTGTGCAGAGTCTTTGGTGTTGTTTCAGATTTATATAATTAGAGAGTAGCTCATGGTTTTTGTTTACTTTTGGGAGACTAGTAAATTTTGGTTCCAATGCTTAAGACTTGGGACGTGGGAGAACAAGTTTTTTGGACTTAATCCACCATTTTCTTTCCTAGAGTTTAAAAAATATGTATTCATTCTTCTTCTTCTTCTTTTTTGGTTTAATTTCAATTGTTCTCTCTCATATATTTTTGTGAGTTTTCATTTTTAATTTTCTTCAGTAACTTGCTCAATATAGATCAAATATGATAGAAAGAGAATTGCTTTTCATGTGATTTGGGATATCGGACGATTTCATAGATGAGTTATCTAGTGCCAGGTATCTCATATCTGATAATGTTTAGTCACTTCTAAACAATGACCACAGCTATCTCTCGTCAAATTCTGCATACAAAATTAGTATGCTCATGGATTAGTTCTGTGATTCTGTCACTCTGATTTGACAGGTAATAAGAAAATCAAGTGATGTTATAGGTGAAAGTTAACTAGGACCCCTAGTTGCAACTGGCTCAAAGACTAGAAAAATTACACGCTTCAAATTTATGCAATTTGCTAGAGTTTCTTTCAGTTTACTCAAGCTTGATCTTGTCTCCACTAATCTGGTATACTTGCCAAGAAAGTTTCCGACTACGTAGGCAATGTCACAAAATTTTTTTTTTTCTTCTTTTTAGAATGTCTTTGATTTTCCATATACCAAAAAAAGAGCATATGAGCATGCCTTGATGACTAGGTAGTGAACTCTGTAATGTATATCTGGTAAGAGGATGGCATAAATAAGACTCTGCTTCAGAAAATGCAACTATTAATCTGGTGTATCAGTCATTAACCTCATTGTGTTGCTCATAGACTTGTAGCGACGCATTTCTTTATCATTTGCAGCTATATGCTGCAATTTGCCCCTCAAAATACTGATGCCTTCTACTTTCCCAATCACTTATATCTTTATATTTGGTTTTGATGCACAATATTTGCATAATTCATATATATAGGTTGAGAACGGAAAGGCACAAGCTGCTAATTTCCCTTTTTGTACCATAGAGCCAAATGTTGGGATTGTTGCAGTTCCAGATAAACGGCTTCATGTGCTTTCTGATCTCAGCAAATCTCAGAAAGCCGTTCCTGCATCCATAGAATTTGTAGATATTGCTGGACTTGTGAAGGGTGCCAGTCAAGGGGAGGTGATGTTCGTGGAATCCCAATCTGCTTCTATTTTTCAATTTTTATTTTATTTTTTTGAAGTCCGTAAGTTCTTAATATTCTTTCTGCCTGTTATAGGTTTGGCCTTCTGTTTCGTTAATTGCATGTTATATGCCATACTGCCAACTGAATTCCTTTTTATCACTGCAGGGATTGGGTAATAAATTTCTAACACACATCCGTGAGGTCGATTCCATACTTCAGGTGTTTATATGTTTCTACCCTTCCAACTTTCTATTGGAATTTTCGTTATAATTCTTACAGCTGTTTGGATTGGGGGGAGGATAGGGACAAGAAGGGAAATGAATGGAAAGATTGGTGTTTTGCACCATTTAGAATCTAAAACTCGGAGAGTTCAAAAAACAAAAAGAATCTAAAACTCGGAGAAAAGTGGGTTGGGACTCTTCTCTTAGAAAACCTGAAGATTCGAAGAGAAAGGAACTGGGCCAAGCTATGGGGCCTACTTCATCTCTTTTAAGGATATAAAAGTTGGATATAAAAGTTAAAAACTTTCATTAGTTGAATTTTCTGACTTTTTGAAACTAAACTAATGGATGCAAGAAGAGAGTAAGTAGCAATAGTACATGACACATTTATTAATGTCTAATGTTATAAAACCTGAACATCTTTGTGAATTGTAGTTCTTTTAGTTAGTACTTTCAATACCATGTTTTTGAAGTCGTATTATAATGTTTTCAGGTTGTACGGTGTTTTGAAGATAATGACATTATTCATGTTAATGGGAAAATTGATCCAAAGTCTGATATTGATATTATCAACTTGGAGCTTGTTTTCTCAGATTTGGACCAGGTATGCTGTTCAGATTTTGTTCTGCACAATTACTGCATTTCTGGTTTATGTTGAGCTGCTCCTATATCCTTAAGTCTGTTGAGTTGACACCATGCTAATTAATTCTTGCTTGGTGCTATACTTCTGGTACTGCTTTATAAGCTGCCTGCAAGTTTCTTTTTTGATGGTTGATTCTCATTTCTCCTCATCAAATGCTTGTTAAGGTGATGTGAACTGATATAACTAAATTGTGTCTTTCATTTAAGAAATACAGATTGAGAAAAGGATGGAGAAGCTAAAAAAAAGCAAGGGAAAGGATACACAGTCTAAAGTTAAGGTAAGTTTATCACCAGACTTACTATACATGGTGCATACAAGTGTCAATTGTTTTTGCCTTAGAACTCATGAATGCTGCATTCACTGTTTCAGGAGGAAGAAGAGAAGTCTGCCTTGGAAAGAATTCAGCAGGCTCTATTGGATGGAAAACCAGCACGATCCATATCTTTGACAGATTCTGAGAAGGATGCTGTGAAGCATCTTTGCTTGCTGACAATGAAACCAGTCATCTATGTTGCTAATGTTGCTGAATCTGATTTGGCTGAACCTGAAAATAATCCTCATGTCACAGAAGTGACGAAACTTGCATCAGATTTGCAATCCGGAGTAGTGACAGTTTCTGCACAGGTCTGAAGATAACTTCAACAAAAAAAATATATATATTTATTTTGAAGCAGTGTGTCACCCATATCAAGTGGTTGTCCTTGTGCTGGTTACACGTTCCTAACTTTTCTTCTAGGGATATGTGGGTGTCGTGTCATCTTCTTAAAAATGAAACTTGTTTTTCGTTTGGTCCATAAGTTTTATTTTCTGATGTGGTGTTTGGGCAAAGACTACCTGGCAACTTAATTAGAAAATTTTCATTGCAGGTTGAATCGGAGCTTGCTGAACTTCCATCTGAAGAAAGAACAGAATTTTTGCAATCTCTTGGTGTGGATGAAAGTGGCCTAGGGAATCTTATTAGGGAAACATATAACCTATTGGGGCTGCGTACATACTTCACTTCTGGCGAGAAGGTGAAGAAGATAACTGGTTCTTACTTTATTGAACATTATATTTGTCTCATTTGTTGAAAATGTTGTTCCTAATTCTTATTTTGTACACAGGAATCAAAAGCATGGACCATACGTGCAGGTTAGCTTGTTTCTTTTGGATTTTAAAAATGCACTATATAATGACTATAAGAACTCTTACTCAATCATTTATTATAAATTGTTTGTCCATGAGGGTGAGCTTTGATGTTGTTGCCTTATGACCCTGAGGTCATGAGTTTGAGTGAGGAAAATAGTCTTGCTGCAATAGTAGGAGTAGGAATGATTACATGATGCTCCCCAGAACCCGTATTAGTGGGAGTATTCTGCACCGGGCTACCCTTGCACTTGAGCTAGTTCCTATGTACTAATAGTGTAAAACTTTATATTGGAAACCATTTTCTACTAAACAAAAGAATCTGTCTGACTGAGTTAAAAGAGAGTTGGGTGGGAAAGTGCTGAGTTATTCTCCCCAAGTTAGCTTTCTCTATGCAGGCAAAACTTTTTGAAGATATTGCCCGCTCATTAAAGAGCCTACTGAGCTCTCTCTTGATTGAACTTAATTACACTCACACAATATGTAGAGGATATGTGCACTCTGTTTCTTGAGTTTACGTGCACACAGCAAACTCAAATCTATTTCTTGAATGATGCATAGAATCAATAATGCCATTGACTTGATCGGTCCAATATTCTTAATAGCATATTTTTGTTATTGAGGTTAAATTTGATGTTCTGTTTAGGAATGACTGCACCTCAAGCCGCCGGAGTTATTCACACAGACTTTGAGAGAGGTTTCATTCGAGCTGAAACGGTATAAAATACATATAGAAGTCTTAATCTCCTGTTTGAATTTATTTCTTGTTATGTTTCTATCTGTGAATAACAACAATACGTTTGAATGATAATTAAACATATTTTTTATATCGCAGATGATTAAATACTATTATGTGATAAACAAGCAAATCCTTGTTGTCTTGATTTGTTTTCTTTCTGCCTTAAAAATTTAATGCCTCTGCCTACTTTCATAATTATAGCATAGACTCTAACTTTCCTCCCTTTTGTTGTTAACTAATTTATGTGAAAACATCGCAATTAATTACTAGGGAATCTTTTTAATGAGGTTATGGAACCATTTTCCCTTTTCTTCTCACGCAAAATAAGTTTCTTTATTTCACAATAATAAACAAGGCTAATATGCTTGTTGCACAAAACTGAGTGTATACCCAGGAGTTTGAATCCATCAAATAAGCACATGAATTATGGAATTTAATATTTCCTGAAGTATCTTGCAAAATAGTATGATTGGAAAATTATTAGATTAATATTGCATGTTTGTATGATTACATTTAGTATGGTAATAATGAACTTGTAACTTGTTTTGTGCCTTGTTTTATCCTGTCAGGTGGCATATGATGATTTTGTTACTGCTGGTTCGCTTGCTGCAGCACGAGAAAAAGGACTTGTAAGTTGGTGATTTTACTATTACCGTTATTATAATGCTGGTTTCAATGCATTGACTCGGCTCACACTCACAAAATCATAGATTTACTGCCTTCATGCATTGAGTTGTTTGATGAATGCAGCAGTCATGTAGATGACCCATAGAATTCAGGACTCTGCATGCTACTTCTTTGCACGTTCGTAAAATCCACAAAGCATGCGTTGACTATATTTATCTTTCAAGACTGGTCTATTTTGTGAATAGGTATATATTGGCATCTGCAACTAAAGCAGGGTGTACTCTTCCGTTGCACATCTCGTATATTTTAAAATCCACATTTTCCTTGTCCTCTTTCATTGCCAGACTATAATATAGAATTTACATAACTAACCTCTATACTTGCTTAAGCAAAGCAAGACTATCTCTAACAAGACGTTGAAAAGTGCAAAACAAGTTGTCATTCATATGAAATGATGCCCACTCTGTTTTTCTTTTCAAAAGTGTTTGCAGAATTCATAATCTTTTTCTTTTCAAATTGGACTGACCACCCTGGTTATTTTGACATTGCAGTTGAGATCTGAGGGTAAGGAATACATTGTACAAGAAGGAGATGTAATGCTGTTCCGTTTCAATGTTTGATAGCATGATGTTTTGAAGCCCAAATCATCTGTCATTCTTTGGGGAACAATTCGGGAAATGCATTCAGTTCGGTGAACTTAGGAAAAAAAACAATTATAAATTTTGTCAGCAGAGTAATTAAGTTGGTAAACTGAGTAATAAAGTAGTACACATTAAAGAAAAGGACGGAATAAGGGAAAAAAACAAAACAAAACAAAACAAAAGGCGAAGTTGAAGCCATTTTAACTTCGATTTGTAATATTAGTCATGTATCATCAATTTCTATAGCATACAGTTTCCATTCCATGCATGGATGTATTGATTTTGTATACAATTTCTAAGGTTTGTACTATATATACACTTTCAAGGGATTTTCATGGTACTTGCTCTCTGATTGATCTTGAAATCAAGTGCTTGAAGGTTGTCAGGAGTCTGGGAATTATGTACTTTAAGCTTATGATTGTTAAATGATAAGTGTAGCATCAATCAGAGATCATACTTACTGTTGATGCTTTTGCTTCTAAGCAATGACCTGTTGCTTTCACTTGGGACTGAAGCCAAGCTATGGACAACTAATAGCTCCAAAATAGATTGTTATGTCCTTGTTGCTGGTCCTACCTCTGTTTTCAATCAGAATATGATCAGATAATGTTGATTGATTGTGCTTATTATCTGTTTCTGCCAGAACTAATCCAAAGTTCTGTAAAATCTCATAGTGATGACAGACAGGGAAGAAAGATTCAGGTTGCCAAGTGTTTGGCCTATATCTTGTTTTTGTTGCTCTATACATTGTTATTGCTTTTTATTTATTTAATGGGTATATACTAATCAAGAGTAAGGTTATCTATAAGGTGGGTGGTGTGACACTGAGCTTGTTTGTAGGCTTTTGTCTTAACTTGGGAAGACAACAAGGTTGGTGAAACATGAAACTGGCCTAATTGCTATCACTTTGTTTTGTCTATTCTATAGCCAATTAGTTACTTGTCCTTTGAGTTTTGATTTTAATTTCATTCTTGCATTAATTAGTTTTGTATAAAATGTGGGACATTTAACATTTTTTATTTTTATTGCTTCATTGGTTATAGATATTTCTCTCTATCTGGACCTAAATTAGACATTGTGTCCAGATTTTTCATGTCATATATTAAAAAAGAATTGTAAGAAATGCAAGTCATCAAACTAACCATTAAAAAATATATTTTAAGAATTTAGTGAACATGCATGCATGGTCAAAATTCCCAACCTAGGAGAAGTACATGCATGAGAGCTTTCGTGTGATCCTATGTTAGACATGTGGATGGGTTTTGCTTTGGTTGGTCGACAAAGATGTCCAGGTGCACATCTTTTTGTGTTCTCTGGTCACTAAAAAGTTAAAAACCATTTCAGACAAGGCATAATTAATTAGCTAGCCAAGTTTCCACATATATATTCTCTTGTATTTTGTATAAGATGATGGATCAATTTAAAATTTAAGCTGATAGTTTAATGTGAAATTTAATCTTAATATTACATTCAAACAACACACAAATAATTAAAGCCTCTTCAAGTATTAGTAGATATCTCTTAAGAGATTAGTAACTATTTTTAAAAAAGATTGCTGGTTTTCAATTCAAAAACTTGATTTTTTATTTAAATTTGCATATATCTTGATCTACCATTATTTTGAAGTGTGATTGCTCAATTTTTGCTCCTGTCAAGACTATTTTCTCATTGTAATGATTTTAAGAGCACATCTTTCAATCAATATGATGTATTTTAAAAATAATTAATTTGGTGATCTATACTAAAATTTTCTTGAATACATTAATAATTGGATAAGGTTAGAGCATATATATTTGTATTTGAAGTTTGTTAGATATATATATCCATAAGATGCTTAAATTTCAAACTTGCAACCATCAAGAGATCAAACATAGCTATCACTAATAACTGTCACAAGACACATTTCATTAACAACAAATATCTATATTTAATATGTGACTCAAAATGTTTTTGTTATCAACCTACATATATATTGCAACAATTTCCATAAGAAATTATATAATTAAAGGTGGAAATTTGGTGGCAGCAGCATTAATCAGGGCGTGACAAGCGGGCCATATGGCAAGAAAAACAATAATAAAAACATAAAATTCATCAAGAAAACCAAAAAAAGATGACTTGTTTGTGTCACTAAAAAAATGTTTCCAAGCACCAGAAAACAATGACCTAGCACCCACCACACACATCGATCGATCACACCTTGTGTATATCAACTCTCTCATCTCTCTCTCTCCAAACACTCTCCTTTCTCTCTCTAGACATTGATCATTAGCTGAGAATTAATGAAGAAGATCAACTTGATGCTGAGGAAGTGCAAGAGCTTGTCCATGCAGCT
The DNA here is from genome assembly GCA_036897485.1 of Pelargonium nanum. Taxonomy (NCBI): domain Eukaryota; kingdom Viridiplantae; phylum Streptophyta; class Magnoliopsida; order Geraniales; family Geraniaceae; genus Pelargonium; species Pelargonium nanum. Next base: position 13,237 of record JAYMTF010000901.1, on the reverse strand, counting down.
CAGGAGGTCATCATCGTACAGCAGCCTCAGGTCCACCTCTACCAGAGAACGGTTTTGGAGCAGCACTGGTCACCACCACCACAAAGTCCATGAACAAGAAAATCAAGAAAATCAAGATTGTGATCAAGAAACCATTTACGTAGGAAGCACCAGAAAACGGTACGTTGTCAACTCCAAGTTCTTGTCACATCCTCTTTTGAAAGCTCTCATAGAGAAGCCAAGAAGTGGTGGTAGTGGTTGTGGTGGTGGTGAGGAGATGATATTGGTCAAGTGTGAGGTGGTTCTGTTCGACCACCTGTTGTGGATGCTTGAAAATGCTGACCTCAACCACCTCAATTCTGAATCTTTAGACGAACTGGCTCAGCTTTATGTGTTCTGAAAACACCAGAAAGTTGTAGTAGTTGAGTTTGTTCTTGGTGCATATATTGATTTTCTTTCATTCTTGTTAATTAGTCTAGATCATCGATCAAAATTAATTTTGCACGGTCGTGTTGTGAATATTGCGGTGCGACTGAGATTAATAATCAGTAAGAACATAGAGTTAACTTTTGTTTTTGGGTGGTTTCAATGATTGGTTTGGTGGAGGAAGGTGTTCATGAAATGTATTTTGGTGAGTTCTTGTGGTGTTTTATTTATTTATTTATTTATGATGTTCTTGGTTCTTGCATATATATAAGCATAAATATATTCCTATGGTTTTTATTTTTATTATAATTAATATAGTTTAAATTTGTTTGAAGACTCCAAAGATGGATATAGGCAGCTGGAAATTTACGAAGCTTAATCACTTCCAGCAAAGAATAGTTTTTAATTAAATCTAAAAGAGCTTAATTAGTCATGTATTTATTTTGATATACATGTAATATGGTAGTGGACAAGCACTAGCTAGCAACTTAATTGTTTTTCAAATTTCAGTATCTTTGCCGGTGCCGGTGGTAATTTTCTTACTAACCCAGTCAATGGGACGACAACTCATAGATTGAAGAAATCAAAATCTAACTGGAGCTATCTATCTTAATTATTGTACAAAAATATATGTAATAATGTACAAGATAATAGACTATTAGACAAAATTCATTAAATATTTTAGTTAAGAAAGATAATTTAGTTTAATTAAAATGTTTAGATATGAAGATAGATATGAGGCTTAAATGTGCAAGAGTTGTTCATGCACAAGTACAACAATGTTCAGAATCTTTCTAATGTTGGTTCATAAGTTTAAGCTGAAATTATACTCGTGTACAGCGAACTGTACATTCACAGATTACAAAGTTTCAATGCAAATTACATTGTACATAAGTTCCCATTGTTAAAGCCACAAAACACTCTCATTTTGGTTCTACTGTACCTGTTGAAGTATCCGAGCGCCTCCTCTTGGCTTCATTGTCGCCCAGCTGCAACGAAACACAGATATCTTCATCACAGCCGTTCCGCAATGAAGAAAGATTCTCAGAAGCAGCCCTATCATCTTGGTTCTTCTCACAAAACGGAGAGCGAGTCATGCAGCTCGGGATAAATTGATGTTCAACACTAGGACCTGCCTTCACACCGTCTTCCAAGTGAAATTCAGTTTCCATAATTGAGGGGTTCATCTCTGGGCTGCTGCGTTCAATGTCCAGAGGGATGTGCTGAATGTGCAGTCCGAGGGACTCATACTTCTCCTCTGCGTTATCCTTTTGCAGTCCGTCAGTTGGTGAGGAATCTCCTACAGTAGAGTTGATCACAGTGGCCGAGACTGCTCTTTGCTCTTGCACAGCCACTATATATCATATGCATTAATAAAACAAATCAAGACATATAATGAGAAGGCTTTTGATTTCGTTTTCTTTTAGTTATCCACTGAACATTTTCACTAGTTTGATATTTTACCATATTGTTTTTCTAATGTATAATATGGATATTCCTATGCATGCAAAGTACATGTGTGTACGTAAGTGTTTTTAACAGTTTAAGCATATATGATGAAAGATTGCACTGGCTACTGAGGTATTTAAGAAACCACAAACCTTTAAGCCCTTCATTAGTTGTGATGAGATCAAGTTCGAGGAGATTTAGGAGTCGCCCAAGATCAACCCCACTAGTCCAGTTCTCCGGAGGTTGGCCAATTTTCAGTTTAAGTCGTCCCCTGTTAGCAGTTCCACCCCATATGATCCCAATTGGTCGTGGCTTCTCCCCTTCCACACCTTTTAATACAATGAGGCTTCCGCTATCTCCTTCAAGGTCAAAAGTCTGTTGGTTTTCTCCAACAACAAGAAAATCGGTCAAGAAACATATGCCCTTCTCATCATTGTACTCGAGGGCATATGCTAACACAGTTCCAGTAGTCAAGCCAGAACTTCTTCCAACTTTCATCACTTGCTTCCCTATAAGGCTGTTGATTGGAGACTGCAAATCTATAATCTTGACGTCACCAATCTCACCTACACCTTTCATAGTCGTGGTAACAGTGGACATATCAAAATCATCAGCAAATGGAATGAATGCTCCATCTGCTCTCACAAATGTCTCTGCAAGTACCAAATCATAATTGATACTTAGGAAGCAATAACATTATCACATTATCCATTGACGATGTAGATATTGAGTTGCTACCAACAGATTATGAAAAGCAATCTTGACACTTGACGAGTGTATAGTTAGTTAAAACAACAACCAAAATGTAAAACAGAGTAATCACAAGTTCGCATTGTTGTTGCACAACTATAATGTGATCATTTAGTCTATAACAAGCTACACAAGCTATATAGGTAACTGATATATTTAGAATCTAAAGACAGCTAGGCTAGAAGAGTATCAAGTAAGGTCAAGGGCTTAAGGCTACAGGCCCTGTGATTAGCAAAATGTTGGTCTAGAGGTAAGTATCTGTAGGCATGACCATCGAGTCACTAACTCACAAATGGTTTAATTGTATATGCAAGTACCTTAGCAAAAAGTTGGTCTAGAGGTAAGTTTTTGTAGACATAACCATCGAGTCACCTACTCGCAAATGGTTTAATTGTACATGCAACTATGCAAGTGCCTTACTTTATTGCATTTACAATTTATTTCAGCTTAACCTATATAATTTCTGAACTTGGGACGTAATCGTAGACCGCGGGTCTTGTTCATTAGAGTATTGGTTTAGTCGAGTTTTGGGATTTTCGTGTTCGTCTCTTGCTTAGTTTTTGTACCCAAAGATTTGAGAATGATTAGTAACTATTTTGGAAGTCTTTAGTATAGTTTAAAGAGTGATGTGTTCCGTGACAGACACCAATTAGGCAACATAAATTTCCAAATATAAACCAGATTACCTGCATTTATCCCGGCAAAGATGCCATACCAAAGATCATCTGTAATGAATGATGTAGCTCTCTCTACTGCACCAAGATATACCCCAGGTCCAAGTGTTGGAGGCAAAGGATGGAACATCTTTTGATTTGGGTAGTCTAAGTCAACTGCTACATGCCGGTTTGTGAGGAAACCTACCTGTCGATTGCCTGTTTGGCTTCTTACAATAGCACCCAATGTCCCATAGGTCTCCTGGCTTGCAACCTAGACAAAAAGCAACAAGTACCAAATAATCATCACTAGGCATATCAAATGGTGTGTGTTTGTGCGTGGGTGGTGGACTGGTGGTGGTGGGTTATAGGTAGGGTGGGTGAGGACTGAGGAGTGTTCACACAGTCATAGGTAAGTTAGTGGGTATGTACACACGTAGCTACAGTGTCAGTGCATAGTCCTTCCCGCCTAATAATGAATGTAAATCTAATGTAATGCATGACACCATGACCCTCCATTCTACAATGCCAAATGAATAGTAGTAGTGATCCTTACTAATCATGTCAAAGGAAAAACTATCACGGCTGCAATAAAAAGTTTTATCAAAAAATGAAGGCAAGATCCAACTTTACGGTACATAGTTAAACAGATCCACATACATGAGAAGTTCATCAAAGCATAAAATGTAATACCAGACTTTATCTCATGGGAAGTTTGAACAGATACACACACAAAGTGACCACTAGAGCAAAAGGATTTTTCTCAAGTTTAGGAGTCACATAATTACAAATTAGAACTTCCTTCAGTAAAAAAGTTATTGTTAATTCTTCATGAGCTTACTTCATTTCATGTATATTGAAAGATAGATGGGAAAAGAAGCTTCAATTAGGCACACTTCGAAAGGGTGCCGAGTGCCGACTCTTCTTGAAGCATTTATTGGTTGCCTAGGAAATCGTAGACAGAAGTTCCAAGAACAGTTACAGGCCAATTATATATAGTAGAAACTAATAACTGGGACACAAGTGAGCATAATTTAATAGCACAACAATGACATCGGTCTGTAGTCTTTAGTCTTTACGCAGCGCTCTAGGATAACACTGGCACATATTTGAACCAAGATAACATCCTTTTCAAGCCTAAAGGCATGACAACCACGAGAATTAGATTTCCACTATTACCACTACTGATGCTGCTTAAATGATGCATAGAACTAGGCATATGAGTTACTTCTTTCAAATTTCAATTCATTTGACACCTCTAGGCACAAGAAAGAAACGTTAAAAGGCAGTTAAGCAGTCCTGTCTGTCTAAATACCAGCGAAAGTATTGTACCTTGGAATTTAATGCAGGAGATTTCGGACAAAGGATTTGATATCACACATACATGCACATATAGAAAGTAATATAATCTTTAATGCACCATGACAATCAAATGACAGTCAGTGAGCCAAACTTCAAGAATGAAAAAAACACGGGGTTCAGATTCTAATAGTGTATAGCAAGCCAGCAATTTTCAAGGAATCAAGAGCAAATGAAAATGACAAATCATGATTATTTGGCACTAGATTTCAACATTGTACAATAGAACCATGCTTGGAAACGTCGTGCAATTATAAACAGAATGATGGGTATCTGATAGAACGAGAAAGAAATATTATGACCCATGATTCGATCTATTAATATCATTGACAAAAACAAAATACTTGTGAGGAAATATGAGAATACCTGAGAACCTGAACCAATGCATGGATCACCACCACGCAAGTCATCTACTATCTCGGTGTACAACTGTTCTTTGGGAGCTGGTTCAGGTGCACCAAAATATGAGAATTCCACTACATCTACATCACACCATACACCTCCAGGCCCCTGATCAAAGCGCAAAAACCATTTCAATCACAAGTTAAATCAAGTACAGATGCACAGAACATACAAAGAAAAATAAAATTATACATCCTTTACTAACCTCTAGGGCAGTGGGTAGACACTGGATGGGGCTTAGCCATTGTTTATGAACTTTTCTGGAAACAAAAACCAGAATAGCCGGTGTGTTGGTCAACACACCCCGTCGAATACGAAACCCAATTGCTGTGCCTAGACTATAACAGCGTAAGATCTTGCTATGGAACGCCCTTATAGTCATTAGCTCAAGCAATGTATTAGCTTGCTGCCCCTTTGGTAACCGGCCAAGAGTCTCTGGTAGCACCCCTTTCTGAAGATTCCCAAAGTAATTTGCCCTTAATTCAGCGGCATTAATTAACCGGCTGGAGGTTGGCCACGAGAAGTAAGCAGCATTGCTCTCACCGTGCTGGCCAGCAGATGCAAAAGGCTGAAGGGTTGGAGGGCTTAATGAAGGCAGATTTGAATGACTGCAACAATTTCTCTCAAGATCCAAAGCAGATTCCTCTGATGGTGTCGAACCAGAGCAGCGAACCCTCGAATTAAGTCTGATTCGATCCATCTATCAGTTTATCTACAAGAACAATTATGAACATTGAGTGGAACCATAACCAAGAAAATGATACGAGAGTAAAGAAAGGGAACCATAAAAATAATTGAGATAAGATGAGCTTAAGGAACAAGTAAAACCAATATGTCGTGATGTCAATGCAACAAATCAATGATAGAATGGAGATCAAAGGAGCTGGGGTAGTGTATATCAGAGCTTGGGACTAACAAGCTATGAAGAAGTCAACAAATGGATAGAGCAAGAAAAAATTAATAATCCCAAGCACAATCGATAATGGGATGAAAAATAGACCGAGGAAACAAACAAATTCATTCTGCATCCAATATCACTCCCCCACTTAAATGATGGAGGTTTTGGGCTCAGATTCACAGGTAGGCATCTGAGGAGAAGCCACTAGCAAATTGAACACAGATGTAATTAACAAAGTGACATCTTCATGGAAATATCCACAATGAACAATCTCACAAGAAAATAAATTCTTCCTAGACCTTCAGACTGTTAAACAAAATAAATATTGCTCGCCTGAATAACCTCCACTGCTCTATTCAAGACCCAGTATGAGAAGAAAAAAAATGCTTTATTCAAAGTTCAAACCCTTCTATTTTCTTTGGTTCTTCACCCAACCAGAACAAAATATCATCTTACCGAAATGCAGGGGGCAAAAACTGAATGCATAAATTTAAAACCATGTAAATTAGTATTTTCTACTTATGATCAAAATGTCAATTTTTTTTTTCACAAATTGACATGCTTCATAAAGCATAGCTTGGAATTCATGTTCATAACAAACGAAAAATCCTTCATCTACAATAACCAGTCAAGTATCTAACAGTCAACATAAAACAGAAGACACATCAATACCCACATATCTACATATATAAAACAATCCAATTCAGCTAAAAGTGAGGAAATTCAATCCAGAAAAGAAGAAAAAAAAAAACATTTTCAGCAGCAACATGACCACATAAGCATATATAAAACGACCCAACTCAACAAGCAATCAGATAGAGCGAACCCAGGAACCAAAAAGGAAAAAAGATAAAATTTCCTCCATAAACAATCTCTACCACCAAGCAAATGAAGAAATTGGACATAAAAATTAGAGGAACTCACTGATCAGCAATGGGCAAAGGTGGTGGGCAGTGTGTTGAGGAGTTGCATGCCCTAGCAGAGACTAATTGACACGACCCATCAGCTGAAACTGGCCAAGAATCAGCTCTAGAGCTTCAAGGGATTGGAAGCTTACTTTATGAGCAGCATAGTGGATTTTTTGCTGTAGAAAATAGAAATGCGTGAAAGCCAAAACACCTGGGTTTCTGTCTCTGTAACTGTGGTTAAAATTAAAAATATCAAAAAAGGTGTGGCTGTTTTATATTTTTATACAAGTATAGAGGAGTTGGTGGAAAATAGATAAAATACGGGCAGGGTCATGGATTTCGAGCAATTTGAGTTGACTATATCGATCTAACGGTTCTGAGTGCGAGCTCAAGAAAAGGTGGGATATTTTTCATATACGTTATAATTTCCTCAAAACGGTTGAAGTTGGAGTTGTAAATTGTAACCCACAATTTCTTATTAGTTATACTTATATGTTGATATTCTAATTTGACATTTGTAGAGAAATAAAATAATTTGACATATTTTTCTATGTCATGTTCCGTAGGTTGGATTAGTGTTGTTGGTCTGATTGATTTGTCGGATTTGTTACTCCATGATTTGAATTAATAAAAGACAAATATTTATCTTCAAAAGAAAAAATATATATTACATCCAAATCAAATCAAACTTTTTTACCGTATATAAAAATATGAACTATATCTTTATAAAACTAATTAGAACAGCTCCAACGCGCAAGATAATGGAGACGCTAAGGAACGAAGCGCCGATGAAGCATTGGAGATGCTCTTAGAGTATTAACCTCTCTTTTTTTGTGAGTGTATGTATTTATATGTATTTATTGCATCAAACATAAGCAAGCTAATTATTATTATTATTACTATTTTGCATCAACTAATTTTTGCGGTCAGTATACAAGAAATAAATTCGAACAATCTGTTCGAAACATGTGATTGCCTGTAAATTCACTACACAAATGTGAGTGTTCTAAAAAAAGACCTCCATTAAATACTACTAGTGTATTTATATCCATAAAAGGTGCCAACCCTGCATCCCACTATACCTCTTCTTCTTCAATTTTCATTTTTTGGTACACACTCTTCTCCTTGATAAGGAAAAAAATGCAAATTTCCTTTTGAAGCTTTTTTCAATTTTAATACCTCAAATGGAACCCTTTTAGATCCTATCGGGCCTAGGCCCATAAACCTCAAAACCCAAACAAAACTCTTGGAGCATATTGGGCCTGAAGCCCATAAACATCTGACAATTATCGTTTGGACTGGATCGAACAAGAAACATAACAGGCCGTTTTGCTTCTATATATTCAATCTGAGCTCACTGACTCTCTCTCGCTCGCTCACTCTAAGCCGAGGGTTTAATTAGGTTCGCCATTTCTGCACTGCGACTGTGCTCCAATTCAGCCCATGGCGAAGCCAACCCGAGTTCGGCCCTCTCCACCATCCGGGTCAGATTCCGGATCGTCCTCTCGGACCCGATCCGACTCTCGCTCTAGCTCGCGCTCCCGGTTCTTGTCCCGCTCGCGATCGCGATCCCGCTCTCAGTCTCGACAATGGTCTTCGTCTTCTTCGCCTTCGCGCACTGTCAGTTCTCACCGCCGTAGGCCACATCCGGAAATCAGGTTTGAATTATACTTTTGCCCTCATTCACCTATATTGATTTCATTTCTTGTGGGTGTAGTCAGTAGTAAGAAATTTTTGAATGAATTGCTGAATTGAAGTGACCTGTTGTGGATTTCTTAAAATGAGAATTGTTAGGGTTTTGGTGAGCTTTTTGGTAAATAAGAACCAGTGCGAAGTGAAATGGATTGTAGATTTTCAGCTAAAGATGTCTACTCCAGTAGGCATTTTATAGTCTTTCTTAGATATCGTTTTATTTCATGGCTGTGTAATTTTTTTTGTTCTTGATTGATCTTGATGTTTTTCTTTCTTTATTCTTTATTTATCTTGAATCTTGATGTCTTGAAATTCTCTCTTGGTATTTGAACTGTTTTCTTGACACTCACGAAAAGAACGTTACAATCTGTATATTTCTATTTGATACACAATAACTAGTTTGACTTTAATTCTTCAATCTAGTTATTATCTAGCTCTTAGCTGTTATGGAGTATGGACAAAATACTTTGGTCTTGGTAGAACTCACACTAGAAACCGGTTTTCCAGTGGAGGGTGCACAACCCCTTGTATGCGGCTCCACAACTCTTTATTCTTTCAATGTGTGATTTAATTCCCTCTATTTTTATTCATTATTTGACATGGACTATTAACATTAGTTTCTTGTAAACTATTTGGTTGCAAATAAATAGTAGGAAAGTGATATAACGTCTTCATTAAAGTTTGATCGCGGTGTTTGGCTGCTCAATGATTGTGAGGAAAGGAAGGAAATACGAAGTTACCCTTGATTAGGCCTTGTGCAGCTCCTGGACCTTGATCTTCCGCCACTTTCATTAACCAAACAAAAGAATTCAATAAGCAGTAACATACATACAAAGAAAAACTTACAAACTCTGTGTTTGAGAGAGTGGTCTTCTTATCTTTTTTCAGTTTTTTTTTTTTTTGCTAATATGTTTTTGGTTACATGTTGAGTAAATATGGATGGACATGTTTTTGAATGTTACAACTTTGATTTTGCAGTCCGGCTGATGTACCTAGGCGAGGTCGTTCTCCCACTCCACAATCTAAACGATCACCTCTGCCTCCACCTCCAAGGTATAGTTTTATCTGGGCATATAATATTTACTTTATTGATCTTGTTAAATGATTTTATTTGAAACTGTACCATGTAATATTTACTTATTTAAACTCTTGTATTAACTTTCTTCTAGCTACATGCTTTTATTTTTGTGTTTTTGGTTTATATGGTTGTTGACTTTCGGATGACCTAGATTTTTTGTTCCATTTATTGGCTTTAGATGTTTATTAGGAGAACTATTATATGGAGAAAGATGAATTTATTGGTGATAAACACTAGATTACTACCATATTGCAAATGTTATACTCTGCGCTTCTGCATGACTATTGCAACTGACTTCTTCCCGCACACAATGACATTTCTTAGAATCATAAAATCTTGATCCTTTTTTATTTTTACTAGAGTGCGATTTATCTGATACACTTTTGGTACCAGGGGAGGTAACCGATACTTAGTTGCATGGCTATAACAGGCAATGTAGATTGAATCTGTCAGATTGCAATTTAAAGTGTTGAATTTACTCTTACATAAACTACATTGTCCATTAACTATCCCAAATTGTTCATATAGTATTATATATGTGGTTCCAGAATACTGTCACTTGATTCTTGGCCTAAAGATTACATTACATTTGGGTTCTTTTGCCCAGTATATATCCATGGTTTTTGCATGTGTTAATTTTTCAACTCTGATTATAGGAAGGTTTCCCCGCACCACGAGTCTCTTGCTCTCCATATCGATTCACTTAGCAGGAATGTGAATGAAGGCCATCTAAGAGAGATTTTCTGTATGTTATTTACTTATTCCCCTACATCTGTGTTGCATTGGATCAGAATGAGATAATGGTCTAAAATATATCATGGCAGTACTTAAACTTAGAACTGCAGTTGCTGCTCCTGTATCTCAATTCTCTGCAGAGCAAACTGTTTTGTATGTTACTTGTTAAGATTTGTTCTTTTTGTCTGGAATGGGTGCATTGCAAATCTTGGGTATTATTGACTTGCTAATATGCTGCATTTATTATGACAAAGCAAGGCCCTAAAACCATCTAGGTTCTGTGGTAAGTTCTCATAAAATAAGTTCCATTTTTTGAATCTGAAGAAAACACAACAATGGATTGACAGTTTTATTCCATCTATCATGACACAACTGGAAGTGCCATAGAATTGGTGCTGCTTTTTGCTGTTTTAGTTGGCAATTTCCTAATCTCATTTACTTGCATCTACTTTATAGGTAATTTTGGAGATGTTGTGAAAGTAAGCCTGGCAATGGATCTTGCTGTAAGTTTCAACAAGTAGCTATTCTAAAATCATTTTTAAAGAATTTTTTTAGCCAATTGAAAAGGTGGGATTTTTTTTGTGTGTATTGTTTGCCAGGTTAATCTTCCAAATGGACATGCTTATGTTGAGTTTAAAACAAGAGCAGATGCTGAAAAGGCCCAAACATACATGGATGGTGTAGGTTTCATTAAGATTTGAGAATATAATTAGTTGAGTAAATGAAAATATGAAATCGTAACATGTCTGGAAAATAATGTTAAAAGTGTCATAATGCAGGGACAAATTGATGGGAATATTGTCCGGGCTACATTTACTCTAACAGAGCTAAAGAAGGTCTCACCCGCCAAGCTTATTGCCAGTGCCCCAAAGAGGGATGCTCCTAAGAATGATAATGTTGGTGCTGATATTAAGAAGGATGGACCTAAACGGCAGAGAGGACGTAAGCACCTTTAGTGTTTTAGGTTATGGAACTTTATGGTTATTTGATGCATCAAACTGTTAATTTATTTTTAACTGATTGATGCCAGCTTCTCCCCGTCGAAAACCTTCACCACCACAAATGAGATCCCCTGTTGCCCGAAGAGGTGGATCTCCAAGACGACAGCTAGATTCTCCTCCACGTCGTCGTGCACAGTCACCTATTCGTCGCCGAGTAGAATCTCCTTATCGTCGTGGTGAGACGCCTCCTCGGAGGAGGCCTCTTTCTTCACCCAGTGGGCGGTCTCCATCCCCTTCACCAAGGCGGCAAAGGTTCCTATGACATTACATTTATTGTTTTGTAGCTGTTTAGATGCTTTAGAGTCTTAGGAAGTATTTGACATTTTGACTGATTATTATTGTTTTTGTAGGCTCTCTCCCCGAAGAATGCATGGTAGTCCTGTTCGCAGACATTCTCCCATTCCTCCAAGGCACCGGTAATTATATGTTTTTTTTTATTATTTATTTATAAAAATTATGTTTCAAGAGTTGGATGTTTGAAAACTCTCAAGTAATTGTTTTGTATTAAGAAGCGTAGAAGTGCTCATGAGTGTAAAACTGAAATCATTGTATTAGTGTAGTTCATTATCAAAATTGATCGTTAAAAGGTTTGGGCCGTTGTACACTGCCAATGTTTGACCTTGTTGCTTATTCCCTACTAGCTAGTTACATATTATAGGAGGATAACATTTTCTGTTGACATGTATAAGTATTGAGGGGGATAACCTTTTCTGTGTGAAGGAACTCTTGCAGATGCAATGTGTTTAGGAATTACAACAAATTTTGGTGATTGCATCTGCTGTTATCTCTGCGAATTATATGTATGGGCATAGTGACCATCATATTATGACATCCGTTCAGAATGAATTGTCTTGATAGTTCTGAGCACCTCATGCATATGTAGAACATTGGTTCAGTATTGTTTGCTGTGCTTGTTAATTTTTGGTTCACAGCAAAACTAGTGTTAGTTGCAAAGATGGAAATAGATTTGATGCCGTGTTCAACAAGTTGAGATTTTTACAAGGTACAATGGAATTATGTGTCATTATTTGTTTTTATAAACAGTTTATTTTTTATTCAGTTTACCTCCTTGGCGTGCTTGCAGTCCTAGAAGGTCTCCAATCAGTCGTAGACGTAGCCGGTCTCCCATACGTCGCCCTGGGCGTTCACGCTCGAGATCAATGTCCCCATGGAGGTAAATATCTAAGTAGCCAATTCATAGAATGCCCAGCATATGAAGTTGGTGTATTCTTTTGTTTCTTCTTTGCGGACCTGTGTCGCACACTCTTCATTTCTTTTATTCATTTCATCACAACATGGTGTCTCAAACTTATGTTTGATGGAACTTAAAATTTCAATTTAATCTATTGGTTCAGTTTGTTTTGTGCCAGTGTCCTCAGCGTGTTTGGTTGTTTTCTCCACCTTTTTACTTTTAAACTTTTTGATATTTAAAATCCTGAGATGGACTGTGGTGGGTCTGAAACAATACTTTTATAATGGAAGAGAAGATTCTATATGAGGAACAAGTACCGATTTACATAAAGGGAAAAGGTATATATACCTGGTTATTGGAGGACTTTAACTTAAATCTTAACAGTCATTTACATATTCCAAGTGTTCATTTGTTATTAGCAGTTTTATGTCTTCTGTAAGTGTGCTGTTCTATATCAACTTGGGCAAATATCACGGGGAAAGATAAATGTTTGTTGCCCATCTTATCTGCATTCATAAATACATATCAGGAGATGTTTTCCACTGCCAATGTTCTAGTGTACTGATTCTTGTATTCTTCGACTTCAACAAACCCTTTAAATTAAAAAAAAAAACAAGAAGAAGAAGAATGTTTTGATTCTTTGAATACCTTGAATTGTTTCATATGTAATATCCGACATGGGAACATATAAAATGTTTTTTGTTTATTCCCCCCC
>JAYMTF010000900.1:0-28517 GCA_036897485.1 Pelargonium nanum | reverse complement strand
ATGCATTTAGGGTTTTTGTTTAGATTAAATTAAAACTACGTAGTTTTGATTAAGTCATTTATTCAAAACTACGAAGTTTTGAGTATAACTGATATAACACTTAACTGATATACATTTTACCCTTAAATCAAATTATAAATATGAAGCAACACGTGCACATATAGACAAAGACAAATATCCCATTTCTCAATTTAACCTGATTCCTGCCCAGAATACGCCTCTCCATCTCTTCTTCAGAACAGTCAAAAAACAAGACAAATGCTGGCTCACTTTTAGTCTGCACATTGAACCAATTAATGGGACGTCAACACAATAAATAAACTATCACGAAAAAGGCTCCAAAAGCAAGAAAAAAACAGCAATAGGAGCATTCTTTATCAAAATAAATAAGAGGAAATGTAATGGGCCGTCAACACAATAAATACACTATCACGAAAAAGGCTCCAAAAGCAAGAAAAAACAACAATAGGAGCATTCCTTATCAAAATAAATAAGAGGAAATGCAATGATAACTTACAACAGCCTCAAACGCTGCACGATTTTCTTCATTGCGAGGAAAACCATCAATAAGAAATTTGTCATTACTGTTCTCTTGCATTGCCCGCTGGAGAAGCTTAATTGTTACCTCTGAAGGAACAATCTTTCCCTCTTTAATCATGGCCTGAATCATGGTCCTGTGAATCACTGGAGGATAAGTTTTCAACAGAGAGCAAGACATAAAGTGACTGGCTTATAAGAGAAATATAATCATACTGACACAACAAAGAAATAAGAATGTGTTAAATAGTTAGGCATGTAGCTAGGACAAGTAGTCTCATACCATGAAAGAAATAGTTTCAATCACAATTTGACATAATCAATTGGCAGTAAAAAAGCAAATATCAAACAAAATATCACAAGGCAGCATCTACATGCAATAGGGATCAAAGAATGGGAATGAGAAAATTAATCCCCTTCTCTATGCCTACTTACATGCAATGCTGTCCCATGCCAAGGGTTTATCATCACTTAGGAACCCCATTCCCTTTTTCTCTGCAGGGAATAAGGATGGACTAATCTGAGGGATAGGAATGGAGTGAAAATGAAAATAGGATTGCATGGCTCCTGATATACTCAAAGAATAATAAATGACTCCTGTTCCAACAGTACACTAACTAAGTTGATCAATACTGATAGAGAGACTACACACCCATTTTCGGAACCAGATTTGATTTCTGCTCGAAGAAGATCACCAGCACTGAGATGAGTGTAACCAAAGTGTTGAACAATGTTTGCACACTGAGTGCCTTTACCGCTGCCTGGACCACCTGATCAATCAACACAATCAATGAACAGATCAAAGTAGGCCCCCACGAAGCATTTAGATATTATAAAATAAGAGAATGAAGATTGTGAGCACTGTATGTATTGACTATTTTATTGATTTTGCAAGCTAATAAAACCGCAAAAATACGGAGGCCAGCAAAAATAAAAATGCGACGATAGATTTACAGAAAATAGATTATAAGTATTTTCAAATTAAAACATCCCTTCGAATTTTATTTGTCACTACTACGCATTGAACCTTCAATGTATAACTAGCTACCTTCGATAGAACCTAAGGATGTTGGAATAATCCACAAAACAAAGATGCTATTTGCTTTTTGGCAGGAGAAAACATTTTTATTAAAAAACTTGTTATCATATTCATGTCAATGACCTCAATCTGTTAAGTTATTTTTCTTTTCTTTGTGGAACTCATTTTGTTGACTTTGATTATGATTGATCAGTCAGAAAGTAGGGAAAGCAGCATATTTATTTCTGAAAGGTCCCCAAGGGCACACCATAATGGTTCAAGCATCAAATTTATCTAGTTGAGATCAGAGGGTTAAATCTTGTAGGGTGGGGTTGGGGAGGGAAATGGGAAAAGGGAAAGAGAGAGCCCCTTATGTGAAGTTCAATGGCCCGATAGGCCTCCATTGTAGATAACAAAAACTATATTTCTGAATTTCTCCTGCTTTGAAAAAGAAAATGAAAAATAAACAAGTACTATCAGTATAAACTGAAATCCCAGTCTACATCAAAAGGCAAATAGATAAGAAAGACCGGTCCATAAGGACCATAACTGAAAAAGATAATTACTCCATAAAAGATCATGCTTCAAAGCTCCTAAAAGATCTCCATGAAAATCTTGCATATTATCACAATTTGTGCTTCAGATTATGATTACGAATTGTTAAACCTTTTACTGAACGTAGGTTGCTTACCTAAAACAAAAACAACTGTAGGTTTCTTCTCAGTATGTGAGCTTCCATTTGCCTCCTGTAAGCATATACATTTTCACGTTAGGACAAAAACAAAAATTTATATTTTAGTTACCAGCTAAATACTATTCTATGATTTTAGAAACAAAAATTAAGATATATAATTGTAATAACTTAGTTTAATTGTTTTATGTTGAGCTTATGTGATAATGATTTATAGATACTAATGATTTAACATGTAGAAAATGGAGTTGATGGAAACTAATATTGTGTTTAGTAAGTGACAACACAACTTGAATTTTAAGAGACATGTTTGTTGAAAAGTTTTTAACTTTAACAAAATTAAAAACTATAAATCCATATAAGGTACTGACGCACTGTGTCCAATGATTTTTTGAAAATCACAAAGCTTGTGTCTGAATAGCGTCGCAGATCATGTCCGATATCCAAATTGATGCTTCATAATGCTTGAGAACATTAATCTTTGAAGGCAACTTTTGGCATATTTTCACAAAAAAAAAATCAACTACAAAGTTCAGAACTAGGCCAGGAACAAGTTCTTTGGCCGTAGTAGTCTTATTACTCCCCAGTTGTTTCAGTTCCTAAACTCTAAACTAGACTGAGATCACACACACACATATATATAGAAAGAATATTGTTTTTTACTGATTTAGTACTACTAGAAGGCCAACTAATTCAACTTAAGGGATTGATCAATTAGTAAGGGCTGCTGCACAAAATGTAAGATACCTTGTTTGCAGCATCAACAACAGTCCCCATGAACCTGACTATGTATGTTGTGTGTGGTTATCTAATCTGCATAAAACTAGAGCAAATGAGATATAATGGTCAAATTCACCCTTAGCGCAAATACAAAACATTATGAAGCCCAGCAAACACAACATTATATAAAACTTTATCCCATTTCCAAGGAAACTTCTGTTAATCTTTACAATCAATGACCTTTGGCTTCACTATGCACAATATTGAAACTTTAAGATGTTTTTGTCTTTCATGTATTACATTATAAAACTACTTCGATTGAATCCCCAAAATCATGCATCAAATCAGTCAGATCTTCACTGATAAAAACAAAAACAAAAACCATCAAAACTAAAGGAGAGATTGGATGCAGAGAAACCACAATGCTCGTTTGAAAGTAAATTCATAAAATGGATTCAATGCCATAGACCCAAATCAGCGCCTAAAAACTCCAATAAACTGATGCCATAGTAAATTCTACCCCATTTCCAATACCTATAGTAAAAGTTCTTACACGATCTGATATTCTGAAGCGTAAGCAAAAGCAGCAACGTTAAAACAAATCAATAAAAAAGACTACCTGGATCCAAACCAGATTTCAAATTGAACGTAAAATAAAAACTGAAACAAGAAGAGACAGTAGAAAAATCTCCATTTAGGCGGAACAAAATGGAGTGATGTTAGTTTGACGAGAACATTCACATAATCTGAGAACACACATACAAAAGCAGTAGATTAATAGTATAAAAATAAATAAAAAATTGTAGTAATCGTCCGGTACCGAGAAATGGAGAAAAAGAAGATCGAGAAGAAGAAGCTTACCAGAGAGAGAAAGTGTGGAGGGAAAAGAGATCTGGGAGAGAGGAGTTCAACTGCGGCTTTGGATGTTGTGGTATTTACGTAATTCTTTCTACTTTCTACAACATGTCTTTCAAATAAAGGAATGACTGTTCCGAGTTTGGATATTTTTCTCTCTTTTTGGGCTAACTAATCATAGATTAAAAGGATCTGTGTCTCTCTCTTTCTCTACTACGTTTCAAGAGTCGGTTACAATTTTTGTCCGATTACGGTTGCTTTTGATTTTGGAGTGACGACACTTTTTTGAATTTGCATATAGCAAATTACGGTCTTTTTCATTAAAATAGTGAGATTTTATTTTGATAATAAGTTGTGGTTTTGTTAGGGTTTGTAAAGTGGCGGCGTAGATTCACGGTAGATTTTCTGGTTGGTGTGCGTGTAGAACAGCAGGAGGCGGTTGCAGAGAAGGAGAATGTGGCTTGAAGGTGGTGATTTCGTCAGAGTCATCGAGATATCGGATCAACCTTCGAGTTTGCTATCAGATCAGATGACATACACGATGGTGGCGAGATGCGGTTGGCAGAGGACTACACTCTACGTGGTCAACTTGAACTTCAGGTGCAATCGTTGTCAGTGGTTCGTGGTTTTCAGGCTGATGGGGAGGAATCTAGTGTCTTTAGTTGTTGTTCATGATGTTTTAGCCAAGTGAACCATGTCAGCTTTTTATTTTCGAATTGATATACGAACCGAGTGATCCACCATTTAATAGATATTGGACTCTCATATACGAGTCTCGGTTGTTACACTACTTCAACAAGTTGATAAGTGGTACCGAACAACTGAGCAGTAAAGAAGTTGAGAAGGAAAATTGGGACAAAAAGACAAAACAAGGAGTTAGAAGAATGGGACGACCCCATAAAAGGTGGAGGGGATATCTGCAGAAGCAGAAGAACCATTGAAAAACAGACTCAGTCACAGACTTGTAAATTCCAAGCCAAAAATGATACTTCCTCACTATCATCCCATTGTCTCTACCTATTTACGCAACACCCATTTGCCCAAATCCCCCATTTACAGACACAATCAATCACCCACTCTTCGAATGTCCATCTCCTCTTTTTCTCAACCTTCACACACAGACAGAGACAAAGACAGGTATTAGTTTCATTTGTGCTTGCTGGGTTAGTCATTTTGATTGAAATGGAATTAATTTCTTTTCAGGGAAATAGATTTGTCTTCACTGTGTATAGGCTGTTATGCATTTCAGCTTCCATCTCAAGTTTTGACCTTTTTTGTTGTTTTATAACTAGTTCCACTCATTTTAAGATCCTGTATTTTCTTGAATTCTCTTGCTTCTCTAATGGACCATATTAGCAGTAGCAATATGTTGCCTGTACAGCACTTGACTATAAGAGGTCTCACAGGTCCATGTTGTGGAGAGCCGCTAGGTTTTCTTCTTAGCATTTGTGGTTTGATTACCTTATCCCATTTTGTGCAATTGCAGTAATTGCTCTCTCAGTTTTCTTGCTCCTCTCGAAGCAGTACTGTTCGATATTGACGGAACACTATGTGATTCGGATCCTATCCATTACAATGCCTTCCGTGAAATGCTTCAAGAGGTAGTATTTGTTTTCATTTCTCAAATCGTGTGTCCTCATGTTTGCTTGATCCGAACTGACATAGGTTTTCGCAGATTGGTTATGATCGAGGGGTCCCCATCACCGAGGAGTTCTTTATTCAGAATATCAGTGGCAAGCATAACGAAGAGCTATCTAGAATGCTCCTTCCTGATTGGGAATTCTCAAAAGCCATGAAATTTATGGAAGATAAGGAGGCCAGGTTCAGGAGGTAATCAACGGTATCTTTGCTTCATGTATTTCAATACTCACTGTATTCAATGACTAAAAACACAAGCATAGCAAAATGATACATCGGGATAGCTATGTTAAGAAATTTGGTGTATGAGTATGATTCTTAGGTCAAATTGTGTTCAGTTTCTTCCTAATGTCATAAAAGGTAATTTTTTAGCTACTTCACGTATATTTGTCACCTATCTCCAAGAATTTTACACTAACTTTTGGATATGGCTCTAAAAAGTATAGTATCAGGTCTCTCTTTAGTCTGAGCTCCAACTGTTTTAACTTCCAAGCCTATAGAATGTGTTTGAAATCGTGTGAAAGTATCTTATTTCCTCGTTCTAGTTTGCAATTTTTGTTTGTGTTTGAATTATGCTTTTTTTGTCTTTCTAAAAATTACAATGTATGCTAGGCTGATGACCTAATCACCATCAGAATAAGTTCAGTCCCTTGTTTACAATGAAACCCTTCTAAAACCAAATTTATTGAGTTGAAAATGGAAACTATACAGATTGGCATCTGAACAATTGGAACCCATGATAGGCTTGCCGAAGCTGCTAAAATGGATAGAAGATCGTGGCTTGAAACGGGCTGCAGTGACTAACGCCCCAAAACCAAATGCTGACCTCTTGATATCCATGTTGGGCCTGTCAGATTTCTTCCAAGTTGTGGTTCTTGCAGGTGAATGTGACCGAGTGAAACCATTTCCTGATCCCTACTTGAAGGCCCTCCAACTACTCCAAGTGTCGCACAAGCACACTTTTGTATTTGAGGTTTGGCTTTGCTTCATAAGCATTAGAGTCTCTTCCTGCATTCCATTATGATCTCACCTCTTGTGCTTTGGTCAGGATTCTGTTTCGGGAATAAAAGCGGGAATGGGAGCTGGGATGCCGGTAGTGGGTTTAGGGACAAGGAACCCTGAAAAATTATTGGCGGATGCTGGAGCAAGTTTTGTTATTAAGGATTTTGATGACCCGAAACTGTGGACAGAACTGAGAGAGCTTGAGAATAAGACATAGCAAGTTTCAACATTTCCTCTGGAAAATCCAGGACAGACAGGAACCTGGAATGCCAAATAATATTTGGGTTTCCTCGTATTCCATTCAATAATTCATTCTCTAATATAGTCTATTCATGATTTGCTACTTTTGTATGTTGCTGACAACATATATCATTCACTTGCACAGAAGAAAATAATTTGATATACCACTTCAGTTGTATATTTCTGAAGACTCTACCATTGTATTCTCTACTCAATTTGAGTCCCAACCTGTACATTTTGTATCTGCTAATTTTTTGTCCAATGAAAAAAAAAAGATGATTAGTTATGCTTGTGAACTTCTATGACTATAAGATAATGCGTTGTTAGTAAAGTTACAATATGATAGTTGATATAATTGAAGGAATGGATCTATTTTAAACCTCATAGGGTATTTAATGGTGTATGTGTGTGTATATATATATTTGAAGTTTGTATTTCTTCTAAGTTCTAACTCAAATGTCCAGTCATTTTGGTTGATTATAAATAATTACTATTAACTAATAACAATTGCTTCTAATTCAAATGTCTATTTATTATTACAAATAAATAATTTATGGTTAAATGGTTTTCCCTTTTATGAACTCACTTTTTTTTTAGCCTAGCTTTTAGCGTTTTATCTCGTTCGAACTCTTGCAAACAATTTTTTTTTCTAAAACCCCTCTTAACCGACTGTTGCAGGGTTATTATGAGTCACGTCAACATGTGATGATACATCATCATGCCATCTCACAGAAGTGGCCACGTGTACATGTCACATCAATATCACTGAACTAATTTTAAATAGTTCAACATAGAATGGAAGTATTATATAAAAACAGTTCATTAAATAACCAAAGAGGAGACTGGATATATATAAATAATCCTAGAAAATATTTATACTACACAAGAGGGGCTATGGTAAGCTCTACATACAATACCACACAAGGCACTCCAGCATTGTCCCAATCCTAAGAAACTGGTGAGCCTGAAAAAATAGATCACAATAACAACATCAAAGACATCCTTATATATGTCAACCTTCCCAACAAGAATATGGGTTATCTGAATCTTCCAACTTCATCGAGCCCACGACACGGAATCAATCTCATCCCTGGCCGCCTTGTACAATTCAAGCCTTTTTGCACATTGTAGCCTCCTCTCCATCAACGCCGGGTCTTCATCAAGTAACAGTCCTAGCTGCTTTCCCTGAAACAATTCCCAAATCATTACTTACTTACCACTTTGAGAAAACAAGTATTTCACATTCATGCAATATTGAGAGAGAGAGAGAGAGAGAGTACCTCTTTCTTTCCTATTTGAGTGTAGAAGTAATTTAATAAGCACTGCTTTGCCTCTTTAACTTGACAATGAACCACAGCTTTGGGAATTGTGTTCTTAAGTGTTTCAGAAACCATACCCACATAAGAGGAAACATTTGAAGCAATTCTCCTAAAGTGTCCCTCCGCATACCGGTCTGGATTAGGGGTAGCTGGATTTCCTCCCTTCTCTACTTCTTGCGGAAGCCTCCTAAAGAAATCAACAGTCAAATATGAAGATTCCATATCTACCAGACGAAGAACGGTCTTCTTACTATCTTCACGGAACTTTTCCAAGGCTTGATTAGCAGCAGCTGCTATTTCAGCTTGCAGAGTAGGAAAACGCCTCAGCTCCTGTTTCCATCACAAACATTAATATATATTTCTTTCCATGGAAAAAAGGCAATAAAAAGATTGCTCAAGTCCCAACATCACCTGAGTTTCTCCTACTGATTTCCTTACAAGTTCTTTCAAGACAAAGTGAACCTACAAAATAAATGTTTCTAGGTTATTTAAAGATGTAAGAATTCTCCGCAAAGTTTGACACTAAAATTAAACAATAATACTTACAGCATCCACTGAAGCTTCAGCTGGGCCTCTGAAATAATTAAGTGATCCTTCAATCAGACGCCTGTAACCTTGCTCGGGGGCAATCAAGTGTGGCTGGTAACCATCTGCCTCTGAAACCACTTTCCTAACATTCTGTAGGGAAAGATGCCTATCAAATGGAAGCTTCCTCAAAGCTGCTGGAAGCTGGTTGTCAAAAACTCCATAGATCCTATCGCCTCCAGGTCGCCTGAATATAAAAAAGATGAGTTCAACAACTAAACCGGAATGCATTGTATCAATCAAATAAATATTAGTGGTGAACCAAGAAATAACAAATATACAAAATTAAAACACATCAATGACATAAGAACTAGAGATCAATCAACTTAAGATTAGAGTTCAATTGAGAAAGCACAACTATTGAGAATACTCTTATCTTTCTATCCTCCTCATCTTACACGAAGTCAATTTTGTTCAACATAAGATGCCTCCACCATGCTAAGCCTTTAGTGATCCATCAATTCAAATGAAAGGTTTAGGTGGGTAATCAAAAGTTAGAACTAGCAACTAGCTGGAGTCCAACACATCTTGGCAGAGTCAAAAACCACCCAGTCAAAGCTAACTGTTTATCTTAGAATTATAAGCAAAGGCAAAACTATAAGTTTAATCGCCAAAGACTGCCGATTTTACAGGTGTTACCCATCAATTACTAGATCTAATCCACATCTGCAGTAAGGAATAGACTGTGGAGCAAGTAGATCATGCCTCCCTTAAAAAGATTTTATAGAAGTAATAATAATTACAACTCCACAAATTTGATTTTCCACCCAACCAGCACTATGTACCCATAACCCATGCAACTCTAGATCACAAAAATTAGACTTGATGTCATGCATCTCAAAGGAACTCAGGTGAGACCCTGCCAGGTTTGCTAAGGACCTAAGGTGACATGTTTTACACAAATAATTTCTATATATACATGAAAAAAGAATTAAATTCGTCATAACTATATCATCTCTTGGAAAAAAATCAAGAAAAAGTTGATAATGGAAAAGTAGAAAAAGTTAATAATACTTACCCTCCATCCAAATGTTCCTTAAATATACGGTCAAATGCGCGGCAGAGTTCAAGGATAGTATATAACTGGGCCTGAAGAATCACATCTTAGTAATGAAAATACAAGTAGCAATTTTTCAAAAGTTATAGGCCATATGGGTTACTTACCCCAGCATCAACAGCAATAGGTCTACCAAGATGATCCATCTCAGATTCTAGTTCCTCGATGCTTTTGTTAATCAAAGATGTAATACTTGGTATCCGAGCCCTAATTACCGACTCCAGATGCTGAAATATAGATTCGTAAAGTTGACATCATGTTGAAAAATAAAACCCACGTTCATATATTCAATTAAGGCTGAAACCATACCTTTGAGAGAAGTTTTGCAAGGTACTCTGAACCCATTTTAGAAGCTAGGTGTCCATAATCAGGACTGGTTGCGAAATATTCACGCTCCTTGTGCCTTGCAACAATCATGTCAACGCTTTTATTGATATCAGCTTGTGAACGGTTCACAATTCCAACCCAAGGATGTTGAAGCCGGTATGCTCTTCCCTCAAGAACCTTAGTGACAGAAAGACACAGCAATGTCCGGAAAAAAAAAAAAATTCAAATATCTTACTTTCAAAAAGCACATTCAACTCTACTGAAATTAAATATTAAGATAGGTCATCTGAAGTACACATGTCCAACGCACCATACTTCCACAGGCTTAAACTTTCCATTATAAGATAAACAAATTTAGGATATTTAAGCTATTTTAAAAAATTAACGTACTTGGTAGAATACTTTGTAACTGTAGAATTTTTGAAGATCTCGAGTAGATCACATAATTAGTTCGTTTTCTGGTTTGGTTAGGTTTTGAGTGTGTACTTTTTGTTCAGTTCTACTTATGATGATTGACCAGAGACTATTGAATTATCAAAGTAGTTTTTAATCCCTGTTCCCTGTTACTGCTTTTCCATCCTAGGCTTCCTAATTCTGTCTGATTTATCTATATCTGTGATACTAATCCTATTGTTCCCATCTTTCATATTTAAAAGCCTAAGATATTGCCAGACCTTAACTGGTCCATTATCTACTTTTGTGTAACACTAGCACCACAATCTGAGAAATAAATTTATTATCATGCATTCACAACTGCTCAAATGCCACACAAAAACAAACACACACAAGAAGCAAGATAGAGAAAAGAGAGTTTGTACATCCAAAGCATTAGTTCCTTTATCCATCAAATCTAGCTTTGTCAGCACCCCAAATGTCCGTTCCCCTGGTCAAGGTCAAAATCCGAAGAGAAAACAATTCAGTACTAGACAACAGTGTCACATAATAATGTACATCTTAGAAAGTAAAAGAAAATAGATTATAAACAATACCCGTAGGATCAACTTCTCGGGCAAGTTTGATAGCATCAGATGTTGCTATATCTTGATTCGCTGGAGATATTGCTAGTATAACACAGTTAGGCTACAGAAACCACCCATTCAAATGATGATCAGTTGCAATTAATATGCTTGCACATAAACATGAAGACTGGAGGGTAAAAACAAATTAACCAGCTTGACAGAGAACGCATATCAACCAAAAAAAACTTTTTCACTCCGCTTAACCCTATCCGCCCCTAGAGGTATTTTAGTGAGTATAATTCAGCAAGCATAAATATATACACACACATATCCCAAATTGAACAAAAGCTTGCATCTATTCCTTGCATGGAAGGGGAACAATATAAAACTCATTAGAAAGACCTAACTCAGTGAACAAAAAGGTATCACATTATAGAAGGAAAAGAAATATCATCTCCTTACCTTCTCAACATAAGAACGAACCATGTTTTCAATATCTGAAACAATAGTTTCAGGTTGTCCCTCTGCAAGGAAATATCATTTTTGTTTAGATTACCGGTCAATATCAAGTTCATAATAGGCATCCAAATAGAAATTAGAGATTGCACATACCAACAGCAACCTTCGTCAACCCAGGCAAGTCAATAAGGGTCAAGTTAACAACTGAGAAACATGGGAAAGGAAAAGTGTCAAAAGAACTGCAAGATCATCACAAATGTGAAAAAATACTATTCCTAGGCTCCTAGCCATAATAAACCAGTCAAAATCTGAATGTCAAAAGGAATTTTCATAGAATCTGCAAAGAACAGTAAATCGCCTCTCAAGAAATAAAAGAGATCTAAATAAACAAAAAGATACAAAAGATAATCTTCATATGCTAACATTTTTGGGACATCAGAGACCATACTGATTGTAAACTTGTTCCTATAACATCATACACTTAATAGGATTTTTCCTTCCGTTGTAATGCACAACACTTTAAGAACACTGATTGCTGAAGTGATCTTTACTACCTACTCTGCAATTTTAAAATTAAAGATAGAATCCAACTATGTGTGTATGTGTAAGGGCAGCCAGTGCCAAGGCTCCACAACCTGATAGTTAATACTTCATACATCTATTAGCTAATGCCAGTTCCAAATAGCACAAAAAACAAGCATCAATAGGTTCTACTAATTTAGAACCTGCACCTAAATATAGAGGAAAGTCGACAATTTTTGTATGTAGAAATAACAGAGACTACTAATTAGCAGAATCAGCTGTAAATAACCAAACCAAACCACATGACAAGTATAGTAGTATACAAGGAATGAAAAAAAATTACCATTTGGAGAGTAGATACTTAGATGGATGGGAACAGGAGAAATTTGTTTAGACTTCCCAGTGATTCTATCAGTTTCATCCTGAATTTCCTTACGAACAGCAGCTGCAAAATAAAAGTAATAAATAAATAGTCTGAGACAAGCATGCATAACAATCCAATTTGATCCTGCAGCAATATCAAAAGGCATAAACATAAATATACATTAGAAGGTAGAAATTACAAACCAAAATCAGTGAATTTTCTCCTGGGAAGGTGAAGGAACTCAGCATACTCCTGTGTTCCATCCTCTGTCTTGTGTAGCTGTAGCACCAAAGGCCGCCTGGTAACAATCCCTGCAATCACCCCAAAACAACCCAATCAAAATATTGTATACATTGTTAAGATTAAGGCACACATAAAGCATCCAATGAGAATAATACAAGGGGCTAATTGCACCTGAATACATTGTACTTTCCTCCAATTGCACAATGTATCTATGTCCAATCAACCCAAATAAAATACTTACCAGACCCTCTTGGAAGGAAATCGCGCCCAACAACACTCTCCAGCACTGATGACTTTCCCGAACTCTGCTCAGTTCAGGACAAAATAATAAATTAGACCAACCAAAAGCCATCTTAGAAGTCTGCTCTTTGTTCATAAGAAAACAACAAATCAGGGCAAACAAAAACTCAATAAAACCCCTCTATCAAGTGCTAAATGTCATTATTTCTCTCTAAAGTTGAAGCATTTTCTAATTCTACCTAGTACAAACTTCAAATTTTGGCACTGGAAACCTCAAATTCAGTCCAAAATCAAGTATAGTCAAAATTAGTTCCAATGAGTAACCTCTCATCATCCCCCATTTTCATTTTTCAAAAACCTGAACGTTCACCAAGACAAACGCGCACATTCTACTTTAAAGTCTCTCCATCTAAGCCAAATTGTCCATTTCCTGCTTCTAAACCCTGAAATATTTCTTTTCAAAGCTTGGTTTACGAGGTATTCCATAGAATATCCTACCCAGAAACAACCTCACGTCTAGAAAACCAAAGAACCTGAAAAAAATTCATCATCTCCCTTCCTCCAAAGACGTCAATTTCACCCTCTGAAAACCTCAAAGCTCAAAATTCAAGTTCGCTCTCGCTCTCTCTCTCTCTCTCTCAAAACAGAGACATAGAGAACCAAAAAGAAAAGGAAGAAGCAAACCTGTCCACCAACGACGGCGACAGAGGGAAGAGCTTCCCAAAGAGAAGAGAAAGTGCTGTCTCCACCGCCATAGTCACCGAGCATAGTACAAGCTCTCTGAATCCGATTCACTAACCCAATTAAGCTCTCCATGGTGGTCATCTTGTCTAGAACAGAAACTAAAAAAAGCTCAAGTTGGGTCGTGAACAAAGAAAATACGGCAGAAGCAGAAGAAGGGCAAGAAAGATAGCGTTTTTTTGGAACGTTTTTGCAATGATCACTCGTTTGCTTTCATTTTCAGGCTACAGCGACGGTCAGGGGAGACATATATTGTCCGATTCTGTGTGCACCGCCATACTGTGTCGTTTTGAAAAAGTTAAATTGAACGCGTTTGAAATTTCGAAATTTGAATCTACGGTTCGGTTTGGTGGTGGACCCTACCCCAGCTGGGATGGGCGTTATAGTTGTACCCAAAAAAAGCCCAATCAAGAAAGGGCCGTTGGGAGGGCCATAATGTACAGCCTGGACCTTAAATAATAACAACGGATAATTAAAATTTGTAAGGTCATGCGATTTAAGTGTTTTGTATTCTTTTGAAGTCTCGGCTTTCTTGACAATGGTATGAGGTGGGTGGATGAAATTTTGGGTCAAAAAGAGAGAGGTACTCTAATACGCTCAACTGATCAACAAAAAAAGATAATTATGAATTACTATCAATCTCTAATATTCAAAAACACGTGATTAATGTTTGTTTTTTCATTAATATCTTCCGTCAATTACATTTGACGAAAAATTATACTATTTGGTCATGTGTCTAACCCATGATCGTATTTTAAAAATTCCAAAACTCTACTCTTCTTCTTCGACCTAGGTTTGCCAGAAAATTCATAAATTCACGGAAAATTCAAAGTGTTGCCTACAAATTAAAAAAGAAATTCAGATTTCATTTGAGTTGATATATTTAATTTATTAATGACATTTGTGTTAGTTCATAACAACCACAACTTCACAAGACAACCCTGAGAACAAAAGATGGTGAAAGTAGTGGTTGAAACTGGAACTCAAGATCAGAAACAAGAACCAACTCATTGTGTTCAAATATCACATTTATAAACACTAAAACTGTACATTCTCATCCAAATATTCGACTAGAAACCACTAGTATAAGCTGATAAATAAAAGATTAAAACCAGAAGTACACACTATTAATTATATCTAACTACAATACGAATAAGGCGTTGCTGCTTTGCAACAGAAGCTGTGAAATCTTACTGATAAGATTGACCGGAAGCCCAAATCATTGTATTCTTCCCAAAAATAATCTCTCACACCCACTTGGCCGGTCTCGAGCTCTAGCTCCTCCCGGCGCCGGACGGCCATCACCTCCTCTCCGTCCCAACCTCCTCCCCGGCGGCCACATTTCTCCGTCGACGGGCTTCTCCGGCTACAAGCGCAGCAGGTACACCGCTTCTGCATTTTTTTTTTGGTGTTGCCGGCCGGCGTTGGTCTTTCATTTGCTGCCTCGATCTGTTAAAGTTAGGGGTCGTGTTAGGGTTAGGGCCGGTTAGGTTATTTAACCTAAGAGTTTTGTGGGTCTCGCTAGTGTAGTGTGTCTGGACACTGCACAAGATCATTTTGATTCTACTGTTGGTGTTGATTTATATGATAAGCAATAAAAAAATGCAATTTCTGACTCTGAGATTTGAGAATGAGGTTATCATAGAAGAGTAAACAATCATTAGGATGCTAATTTTCCGAATTTTGTTTGTTGATATGGTTGGTTTCATTTTAGTATCCAAATGTTCTTTAAGCTTATGTTGAATTATTTGTACTTCAAAAGCAATACTTGTTAGACCAAATAATAGAATATCACGTGTGGTGTTTTGTGATTTACTGTTAACAAAGGTTAGGGGGATTGTGTTCCTCGAAAATGCATGCCATTGCCATCTGAAGAGACACCGGGTTTGGTTTTAATCTAACTGTGAAAACTGAAAAGACCACATTAGTTTCTCTGTGCCTCGAAGAAAGTCTATACATTCTGGAAATGAGTGATGTTGGTTTGATATTATTCACATTAGTATATGATATTTGGTTCTTTTTGTTAATTTCTTTCTTTTCTAGACTTAAAAATTAATACTCATGAATTAGATACTTGCTTTCTCTTAGTTCATTACATTGTTGTCATATCATGTGTGACAAAGCATATATTGAAATTATGTTTAGTATTAAAATACTGCTCAGAACATATGAATCAAGTAAGTTAGCTGAAATCAGCCCGTCAAGATGACATTTCTGTCAATTGTAACCTGTACAAGTAAACACTTATTCGTCATGTTAACATTTATGTAATTCCTTAAGTCGTGCCAAACGCCCCCCCTGGTACGTTTTTGAAGTAGAAGCATCTAATGAATGCATGGCATCTTTATCCTCGTATGCAAGCAAGTCTAAACAAAATACATCGGTGCATGTGCATATTGGAGTCATTAGGAGGGTTTTTATTGGTTAATTGCTTGACACTGGAGTTTTTGGCAATGGCAGAATTTGATTAGAAGTTGTGGAGTTATGGCCACTGAGTCATCAGAAGGAGAAGAAGAAGGAAAGCTTACAGGAGGATGTCAACATCTGATTGTAGATGATGACCTCAGAGAATTAGGAAAGAAGGCTGCCTGGAGTGTCAGCTCTTGCAAACCTGGAAATGGCGTCTCTTGTCTCCGTGACGATAGTCTTGATACCTATTGGCAATCTGATGGGGCACAACCTCACATGGTTAATATTCAATTCCAGAAGAAAGTCAAGCTTCAAGTATGTATGTGGTTTGTATGACCTTTTGAAATCGAACATTTTCTTGCTCATCCTGTTCTGATTTGTGGGATTTGTTTTGTTTTCAAGCTAGTTGTTTTATACGTGGATTTTAAGTTAGATGAGAGCTATACTCCAAGTAAGATATCCATTCGAGCTGGAAATGGTTTTCACAACTTGAAGGTGATTTCTTTTGCAATTTGAATTTTCTCCTTCAATTAAGAGCATGTTTATCATTTAGTAGTTAAGTACTATTTTAATGTTTCGCTGTGTTTTCCTGAAATTTCTATTTGAATCAATTTAATTAACCTGGCTGTGCCTTTTGCAAACCCCTTTTAGGAAATAAAAACTGTGGAACTCCTCAAGCCTACCGGATGGATTCATCTATCTTTATCAGGAAATGATCCTCGGTAACCATTTTGAGTATTTGAACTGCTTATACTGTCCCTCTTTAAATGTCTAATATATTGATTTCAGACTCTGTTTCTTTCAAGTTGCAAAGACTTCAGGGTACTGATATGTGATATTATATCATAATTAGTGTGGGGATTATAATTTTTTATTTATCAAAAAATGGGAATGATATTTTTTATTCATCATGTTTTGATTAGGATTTTTTTTGTGTGTTCATGAGAATGGTTTTTGAATCCTATTCCTAGTACAAAAAAAAAATAATCCAAAAGCTACCTTAATGTAATCATGTATTGTTCTAATGAACAATGAACTTAACAAACATTATACTAGCTAATAAAGATTGCAGATTAAATTTGTTGGCAGTATTTTGATTTCTTGCACATGAGTTTAGTGTAAGTAAGCTGAATGAAATAGACGGGCTTGGAATTCATGTCTGGTGTAATGGAATTGCTTATCGTTATCAAAATGATTTCAGTATTGCTATAGGTACATAATATGATTAGTTGAGTAAATCTTGAGATAGCTTAGATAAATACTATGAGGAATAGACGGGCTAATTAATATAAAATTTGACATTTAATACCCTGTAAGTATAGCATGAGGAAATTGGGCAGCTAATTAATACTCCATTCGTCCCAAAATTGATGTTTCTGTTTCTATTTTGAGGAAAATTAAGCAGAAGTTAGTGTAGCATATTTACTCTTGTATCTCATGATCATGTCTTATAACAAATTTAATGATACTATTGACAATTCATGCATAACTAACTTTCTAAAAAAGGAAAGAGGGCACTCACATGACACTCATTTTTGTGACAGGGAGTAGTTAACATGTTCTCTAATACTGTTTGAGTCTGATCCATTTTCCTAATATTTTTGGCAGGGAAACTTTTGTAAATACTTTTATGCTGCAAATTGCTATATTGTCGAATCATCTCAACGGGAGGGATACTCATGTGCGGCAGATCAAAGTTTATGGGCCTCGACCGTATGTCTCTTGATATTTTTTCGAACATTTTGAACTCTGTCACAAATAGTTAACCCTTGTTAACTGCTATGTTACAGGAACCCTATTCCACATCAGCCATTTGAGTTCACTTCCAGAGAGTTCATTACTTATTCTACCGTGAGGTGATAAATGAAGCCAACTCAATAAGGAGATACCAGTTGCGATACTTGGCGTTAAATGGGGAAGCAACACAACAGCCATATAGTTTCATCCAAAACCCACGAAGAATGTCAATTCACTTCTGGTTGTGTTATTATGCAGATCATTTTTCTGCATGAAAAAATCAGTGTTGGGCTGTATGGTTTCACTATGGATTTGAAATGTGTATGAAAAAGCTGTGAATTTTTGTGTCAAGCTTGGAGCACTAGCAGAAAAGAGGTCAGGCATGTTGTTCAATGCAAGTTGTGTCTCAGGCCACTACCCTTTTGAGGACTGTAGGAGTTTTACAATTCTCACCTACAAAACTACCATCAAATTTGTGAAGTTGTTCGCTAAAAAAAATGCATTAGACTCTTTTACCATATTGTTTATTTCTTTATTTATGTGGAATGGATTGAGTGGGCATGAAGTTAGGAAGATTTTTTAAGGAAACATGGTTGGTTTTGGCTAAAACTATCCACCTTTACTTGAAACTTTCTTCTATACATAACAACTAACCGATGCGTGTTTGTTCGGCAGAGGTGCCACATAAGCAAAACGTTCAGGGGGATTATATTATATTGCTCGATAAAATACAACCTCT
Organism: Pelargonium nanum; assembly: GCA_036897485.1. Classification (NCBI taxonomy): domain Eukaryota; kingdom Viridiplantae; phylum Streptophyta; class Magnoliopsida; order Geraniales; family Geraniaceae; genus Pelargonium; species Pelargonium nanum. The sequence goes on along the minus strand of JAYMTF010000900.1, from coordinate 10,115 downwards.
TGCAAAGCTCGTTTAAGGAGCTCATTCCTTTAAGTGCTAAATGTCTCCGGTGAAATTTTTCGCTTCTCTTGTGGAGAAAACGCGTAAAATAACTTCTGCAGATTCAGTTGACTTGATAAGACTATTACATAAAACTCAATTTTTTGAAATAGTTGCTTACAATTTCTCCTTTCAAACATTTCCTTGTTACAGTTTTCCAATAGTGTTACCAAACAAGACCTAAAGCTCTAACCACCACCTTTTTCAAGATTTTCTTGATAACTTGAAAAGAAAAACCAATTCCTGTTGTAATCTGAGCATGGAACTAGAAAAATGAGTACATCTCCGTTTTCGCAAATCGTCATTCTTTACTTAACATGCTTTGTAAACCAATTTAGCATATCATTATGTGCCTCTTCAGCACTCTTAACAGCTGATTCGTCCTCCACATTGTACCGTGCTGCCCATCCATGAGCAACACCAGGGTATATTTTCACAAAGCTATCGAACTGTGAGAAAAAAAAAGAATAAAAAGGTGGGACTGTAAGTGAAAATATCATACAAATTTAAGATACTATAGACAGCAGAATCTTTTGTATCCGGTTTAATATGTGAATGGACACCAAAGTATCACGAAACTATCACTGAGACAACAATCCTTGATACCTTTCGCCAGATTGTAGATTTTTCTTTTACCTTGATGTGGACTAATGAATCTATTTTTCATTAGTACCTAAATCACTGAAACTCGATTTGATATCATGAATGGTATTATTACCAGGGTCTGGATCGTCAACTTAATACAAACTTTGTGGTGCAACGTACGAAATTCAAACAATTGAATCTTATTTGAACAGTCAGTGAGAAAATGTGAGAATATTTTACCTCGGGTTTCAGTGATAACATCTCCCCAAATTGTTTCATTTGCTCTGGAGGGGACATATGGTCGTTCTCAGCTCCCAATATAGCAGTTGCAACCTTAACCTCTGAAACAACATGCCATCACCAATATTACAGATGGTATGTTAGGTAATAAAGTATAGTATTGTCGGTAACTTACCGCTGATATCATCAGATGTGATCCGACTAGGATGTAGAAGAACCGCAGCCTGGATGTCTTCAGAACCTGCTAAATTTACTACTACCTTCCCTGACATAATGCCAGCAACCAACCTTTTGTTAGAGGTTAAATACTACCTCTGACCCAAAATAAGTGTTCACTTTCCCATATTTGTAAAAAATTAAGAATAGGTTAGTTAGGATTGGACTTTTTCTCTCATGCTCCCATGAGCTGTTGTATAAATTCACTGGGTTGTAATTAACTTATCATAGGATATTGTTGGTAATATATGCATAACTAACTAACCAAAAAGAAAAGAGAACACTCAATTTGGTACAAAACATGTAGAGAAAGTGGACACATATTGGACGGAAAGAGTACATAAATACAGATTGTCCACCAAAGTGCTTAGTTTTAGTTTTAAAGATCGTGTTAGCGAAAGATACCTCCCCAACAAAAACCGGCAGCTCCTATGGCAGATACACCCTTAGACTTCAGAGCAGCAATAACATTCTTGGCATCTTCATACCCTTTATCCTAGAAAAATCATTACAAACAAATATGAAATACAACCGGACATATTATGCCTTACTAGCACAAGCAGACAAGTCCAAGTTCCCAAATTCCAGGGCGAGTTTATTGTGTGAATCTAAATGTTCTAAACGGCAATGCAACTTTTACTGGACAGGTCAGCCTAGTTGGCGATGCTAGTCTTTATAAATACTTCAAAGTAATTAGGGGAACTTGGAACTAATGCTCCACCCGACTACATACAGTCATACATACATACAACACTTGAAAAATGAACTTTATCTCGTTTATTGATGTTCTAAAAGAGCCTAATTGCTTTTCTCTTCATTACCTTATAACCAACTACAAATCCTTGTTATCATCTTATCACTAAAACCACATGCATCTAAGTATTATGTTCTTTTTCTTTCACTTTTAGTAACTAAAATCAACAAATGAACAAGTGCTTCATTTTTGGGTTTAAGTTGTGGGCACATTGGTTGCACTAAGGGAAAGGGGAAAAAACCAACCGTGTTATGCGCTTTCATCCATGCTTCTCGATCAAAATTAGGTTTGCCTAGAACTATAGGGTCGCCATAGAAGAAATCCGGAACAGCCACTAAGAATCCCGCGGCCGCAACTTTGTCTGCTAGTTTCCTTTGTAACAAGAATTATAAACATTAGTTTGATGGAATCAAAGATCAGTCATTACTATATTCATCAACAGAATTTGTAGCATTAGATTTTAGAACAACTTTAGGCTACAAATCTGCAATTCTGTTTTGCCTACAAATTGTTTCAATTTCTAACAGAATGAATCCAACTCAATAACCTAATTACAAACACTCGGTAGGGAAAGTGGTTGATTTCACTTGGTCCATCGAGGTCTCATGTCCGAGTCTCGGTGTTTGTACGCTTGCTGATAAAAAAAACTCAATAACCTAATTGAACCAAAATACCAAATAACATGTGAAAACCTAATAATCTATCAAGCAAACTCTTTGGTGCTCCATACCTCAAAATTGGTGCTTCATAACCTGCAACATGTGTTCAAAATGAAGAAATTAAAAACTGAAAGTAAATGGTAAAGAAAGAAACAAGAAGTGGCTATGGGTTTGTTACCAAAAACATCTGAAACAAGAAGGATGGCATGGGGATTGGGGTTGGAATTGGGAGGAGAAGAGATGTAGGTGTCCAGACCTCCAAATTGTTGGACTGAGCCTTCTCCATAGCCATCGGTTGAGGCTGAGCTCAGAGTTGGAGGGTTCTCTAAACACTGAGAGCTTATTGACATTGCTTCTTTCTTGATTTGGCCTTTGGGTGCTGAGGAGTGATGAGAAGGACAAGTCAATGCTTGGTCATTTTATATTCTATGGAGATTGGAGGGAGAGGTCAAATCTAACAGCGTCACTGCTTACATCACAAACATTGCTAGTTTATTTTTTTTAACACAAACATTGCTATTCATCAAAGTTTTGAGGAGTCACCAAACATGTCATTCCATTACCAATAAGTTAAAATAATCATTTCACTTGAGTTTAATTAGTTGATGGTGTTGTTAAAAATATTGAGGTGGAAAATCAAATTCAAATTGTTGCACAAACATTGTCTACTTGGAAAAGAATAACTAAAAACACTCTTAGAGAAGAAAATAGAGTACTAGATGCATCCGACCCATCTCTTGTATCTTCTCGACTTCTCCTTATCGATTTTCTTTTAAGATTTGTTTTCGTTATCTCCAGCGATATGAAGTTGAGATTAGATTATGTTGGCGGGGTCATTCGTAGAGGAGATTCAAGTACAACTGAATATTCTTATGAGAGATTTATAGACTTTTATTTATTCTTTTAACTGTGTTTATCTGATATGCGGATGAAATTATATCATTAATGATTTATCATCCTCTTTGACGACGAACATCTTCATCTAGTAATGAATTGGAGTGATGATCAACATGTGTAGCCTAAGAAATCCCAACACTTACGAAGAGAGTGAATGATAAAAACGTATAAAACAGAGGAGAAAATGTTGCTACCATTGTCTCATAACATCATGCTAGAGATAATGTAATGAATCATTCCAAAAAAAAAAAATTTACTTCAAAATTTTGCCAAACAAAATTTCTCTTTAGAAGTTAACTATATTAACGGCCCCTAAATACTTTCTCTAGTAATTTGCGCGACCGTTCGACACTTGGACGATCTTTGTACTCCGGGTGCAAGTGTAAATCAAATTTTCCACTTGCAAACTAATAAGTAAGCACGAAAGGAAATAGCAAGTATGAATGAAATTCACAAAAAGAGGTTTATTTTACATGAGAGATGTTTACAATAAATGCGGGGACGACTTGAGCAAATGAAGTCCTAACATATTTATACAAATGGCCTAATAAAATGGATGACTAAGGTTAAAATTACATATGCAATATCAATGGCTATGACCTCCCCTCTAAAGTATTTTATCATCTAATAATAAGATTGCATAATTCTAGATTTATCATAAAGTTGCTAGAAATGAGAAGTGCTCATGTTTCTAGATTACTTCATGTAAGATTTGGACTTGGACCATGCAAGGTGCTAGGCTAACATGAATTGTGTATTGTGTTTGAGCTTGATCTTTCTTTTTATTCATTCTACACATGTAATACAAGTTTTGTGTTTTTCCGAGCTATCTAAATCCTTTCAGATTCTTCCATATAACGGGTGTGTTGCCTTTTCGCTTTCCAGACATAATTTTTTACTCGCGTACATTCAATATGTGACATATATCCTACATGACACAGTTTTTGAAGGCCAAAAAAGCAACAATTGTTGACGTAGCACTTCCTTTAAAGAGCATCTAGTGTCACCAAACAAGCCATGACTTGGGTAGTTATACATTTAATACTGTATTATCCTTTAAACGACGTCGTATCGTGGAATTAGCCTCTGCAGTTGCTTCGATATGCTCATGCAAACTGCTAAGAAACGTCTCCATCAATCTGGAGAAAACTCACGGCTGATGCGGAATTATTCCCTATCAACATTTCAATATCTCTCTATAGCTTCTTGTCTTTTTCTTCAACAAGGGTTTTTGTAGGGTTTTTTTTCACAATTCACTACATAAATAGTCCCTGTTAACGATTCTTGGCCTCAACAGCAGTTAACAAATGGGTTCTCTCCAAAACGAAAAGAGTGAAGAAGAGCCCATACTGATGGAGCAAACCCAGAGGTTTTGTATGTTTCCCATCAGATATAAGAAAATTTGGGAGATGTACAAGAAGGCTGAGGCTAGTTTTTGGACTGGTAAAAACATGTTCTTTCAATTTTCTGTTTTCCTGTTTCTTTTCTCTCAATTGGGTCATCATTGCTTTCCTCAATTTTGGTTTTTGTTTGTCACACTATTCAAATTCACATGTGGGTTTGAGTTACTGTTTGTTACTCTGTTTTGAACATACCTTTTTCTTTATTTCTGCAAAAATTATGGATAATTTGGTTACTTCTTAATTTTCATTCATGTGCCCCTCATGACTTTGTTGTTAGAATCTCAAGTTATTGTAACTAATTTATGGGGATGTTGTTGATAACTCATTATTCTTCTCTTATTAAATCATAGATTCTGATAAATGATGTTGTCTGTCATTGCCGTGACAAATATCAAAGACATGATCCTTTGGTCTTGTGTTGTGGGAAGGATTAATGTTGCTGTAAGGCCAAGTTTTGACCAGTGTGGCAGAACAGGTTATTCAAATCAATCCATATCCACAATTTCTGCTAAAAGCAGTAATATGTTAATGAGTGGGTTAGAGTTGTTAGATAGGCCAATTAAACTGGTGGTATATAGTAGAGATGTATGCTATGGCGGAAGATGTGGTTTTGATACTGTTCTTTTCCAAGACAATATTGTAGACAACAGTAGCAGTATATCGCCTCGAAGTTGTTTTCTTTTGCTGTTTTGGTGGGAATGCTGATATGATAGCAGGTTGGTAGTGCATTGGTGATTTTGATGATATGGGGTTATAAGGTTTAAAATATTTTTTTGGTTTTGCCAAAACTGGTTTGGTTTGCCATTGATGATGGAATGAAGTAAATATGATCTGACCAAAATGAAAAAGTGGAAGTATTGGTGAATGATTATTTTGCCCCCTTCAACTATTTTTCACTTCTGTGATCGAGAAAATTATTTTATTGATATTGCTTTTATGGAACCTCATTGTATAATACTTGTCCTGGGAATCCCTGTACCTATATTGAGCATTTCAATAGTAGAGAATTGGGGCCTCTCACTCTAGGGAATTTCTCAAAGTTAGTGGCTTTTCTTCAAACTTGTATTATTTCATTTTAGGGGAATTCTAATTATGCATATTTTAAGATTTTATTACCTCTCTTTATACAAAGAACTAGCTCTTTAATTGTATATTTGCCTAACACTTATTTGCTTCTGTCTCTCCTATATCATGCTCTAATAGTTTGTAAATGGGCTTACAGCTGAGGAGGTTGACCTATCTCAAGATATGAAACATTGGGAGACCCTGACTGATTCGGAAAAACATTTCATAAGCCATGTACTTGCTTTTTTTGCTGCATCTGATGGCATCGTATTAGAGAACTTGGCTGCAAGATTTCTAAATGATGTTCAGATTCCGGAGGTGAATTCTTGATTTTGCTCTGTTTACATATAGATACACATATATATATATGTATGTATGTATGTATGTATGTATGTAATAATATCTTTCGTCCTAAAGTTTCTGTCTTTAGAATCATGACTGCTGCCATGTTTCTAAACTGTAGAGTGTGTGTGTGTGTGTGTGTGTAGAGAGAGAGAGAGGGAGAGATCTCAGCCAAGATATTAATTATTGAGACTCAACTAGTATTAGAAACTCTTGGATCTAACAGGGCGCTCTGTGCCCAGAAATTCATCGGGGCAGGTGTATGTGATAAGTGATGAGGTCTCATCCTCTCATTGGTTTGGCTCATTCTTAGCCATCAATTCCTTGGCTGAGATATATTTTTCTCATTTGCAATTAGCCTCTGCTAAAAAAAAAGTTTTAAAACATTTGGAGCACTTGTGTACATGTAAAATGTCTGCACATGGTCCAGTCATTTCTTCTTCTTCTCCATTTTAAAATAGAAGTTGATATGGGTGGGGTATTGAAGATAGATATTTACAGTTTTGGTTCAACTTTAGTGTCATGCTTACATCGACTTGTTTACAGTTTGCTGTGTTGAATAGGTGTAGTAGCTTATTGGGTTCCTTAATTGCCATAGCAGTATGCTATGACCTGGACATTTCCTATTTAATTTTTTGAATTTCAGTATGAGAAAGAATTCACGAGCATTCCTTTCTTTTCTTTTTGAAGGTTTGTTCATTTCATGTCTTTAATATTATTATTGTTATTTAATAATAAGGGTTTTCATTGTATCAGGCCCGGGCCTTCTATGGGTTTCAGATAGCAATGGAGAATATTCATTCTGGTTGAGCTTTATAAGTGAATTTGTATTTTGACTACTTCTCTTCTGTGAATCATTACAAACTGACGGGGGTATATCTTGTGTGGCCACTGACAGAAATGTACAGCTTGCTGCTGGAGACGTATATCAAGGATTCTGATGAGAAGCATAGATTGTTTAATGCAATTGAAAACATTCCTTGTGTGGGTAGGAAGGCTAAGTGGGCTTTGGATTGGATTCAAAGGTACCACTGCATCTTTTGAAATTCATTATATGCTATACCTTTGTCAAAAGGGCACCTATAACATTACTACCAGAAGTAGTGCTTGAGCATTTTCTTCTCCAATGTCGTTCCTGGTATCCAACCTTTAGAATGATTTTCATCTATCTATATTCTGCTATTGTTATTGAGAGTGTTTATTTGATGGTTTATTATGGATATTGTCGGGCCTCTGAGTGAGGTAGTCAAGCTTCATTCGTATTAAGAATGTTGACACTGTTCAAATATAAGAAAGGGAGTTATTACCTTTAAGTTCTATTAAACTTTACTCCAAACCAAAAGTTTAACCTATTAGGCAGAGGCCCCAACTAACATATCAAGTAGTCTTGAACTTCAATTTCTCTTAATGCGGGATAGTTTCACAAGTTCTAAGAATATCTATTTTTCCTACGCACAGTTCCACTTCGTTTGCAGAGCGACTTGTTGCTTTTGCATGCATAGAAGGAATCTTTTTCTCTGGAAGGTAGTCTTCTTGCAAATAATTGCTGATTTATGTTTCTTTGTACAATTTGAGTTGATATAACATTCTTGTTTAACATCTTGTATGGTGATCTTTTTCTTTTTCTTTTTTTTCTGTTTTTCCTGTTTTCCTTTGCTAATTGGTCATTCTCAGCTTCTGTGCCATTTTCTGGGTTAAAAAGAGGGGACTGATGCCAGGTTTGACATTCTCAAATGAGCTCATTTCTCGAGATGAGGGTCTGCATTGTGACTTTGCTTGCTTACTATACAGGTCTCTCTTTTTTTCCCTGCTATATTTTGCTTTTAGTGCTCAGTTTTTGGTTGGCTAAAATAGAGATTCATATCTAGGCTTCACCGCACGGATGTTTCAATTTTCTTGTGTTCATTAAAGGTTTGCCTTAAACAATGGCTTATGGATAACATCTAATTATATTGGTCTATTGTGATTACTTAACAGTTTGTTGCATAATCAACTTCATCCGGAGAGAGTTCACCAAATTGTACTGGAAGCTGTGGAAATTGAGACTGAGTTTGTCTGTGAGGCCCTTCCATGTGCATTGATTGGCATGAATTCAACTCTTATGAGCCAGTACATTAAGTTTGTTGCTGATCGCCTTTTGGTATACACCAGTTATTTGCTCTTATTCTTGTATTCCAAGAAAACAGGAAATTAATTAAGTAATTTATCGTACGTGTTTCTGTTTTTTTTGTCCCTGTCTCTATTTACAGGTTTCCTTAGGATGCGAGAGGAAGTATAACGTCGAAAATCCCTTTGACTGGATGGAGTTTATTTCTTTGCAGTGAGTATTGATTTAGTTGCCATCTAGCTTGTTCGGGTTTATTCTCTTATCTTGAAACTGTCAGTCAAGTGCTGATATAATTTGAACATCAACAAGCAAATACATATAATTTATGTTAGTTTCATTGGGCACGAGTTGATTCATGGTTTGCATATATCAGAGGAAAGGCGAACTTTTTTGAGCGAAGGGTAGGTGATTATCAGAAGGCTTCTGTTATGTCGAGCCTCCACAATTCTGGTAAGAACTTTGTCTTCAACCTGGACGAGGACTTCTAGTCATGCCTGGAGGTAATATATTGCTGTGCCGAAACTGAGTAGCATCACATCAAATTTTTGTAACTATATATGTATGCATATCTTTTTGCCAAGTATCTGTTTATTTATTAGTCAATTAGTGTGATAGTACTGGTATTATTTATTGCTTCCAGCAACATGGGTCACCTTAGGTCACCCAACGTCAACACGAAATATATGTATTTAGAATAAGTAAATTTGTAATCGTATTTGTGTTGACGATTTAATAGTTGTGGTGTGTTCATGTTGGATTTATATAATACGCACGATTAATTAAACATGTCACTGTACGTTTGGGATTATATTTGTAATTTACCTCCAATCCATTTAACTTTGAGCTTGAATTAAGTATTATTGTTTATATGATCTTTGTTAGTAGAATTAGTTAAACAAAAAAGATATGTTATTGTTGTAATATGTTAAATAGGTCGGGTTTGTGACATGTCGAACATGTTGGGTCGTATCATAACAAACGTTTCGTTTAGTGTTGTGCTTAATGATGACATGCAACAAAGGCGTGTTCTAACACAAAACATGCTTATGAACGCACGATAGATGCAAAATAATATTTCCGTTCCCTTCATTATTCATTCCTATGACTGGGATATAAAAATCTCTGGTATTTTTCATATCATTTTTTCCAGGAGGGGTGGAGGGAGATACAAAAGAGAAAATATTCCTCAATGTCATCATAATTGACACCCCATGACTTTATTATACGTGATATTCATTTCTTGTTACCAAGAAGAGACGCCCCAGCATTTCCTTGAGGTCTTGAGTTTGAATCGTCCCCGACTGATTGCTTTGGGGCTCTACTTTGACCATCCTGATGAACAAAAACAACACGGTACAATCATCATAAGCATTATCATGCTAGAAAACTCGGGTGTGCATGTAAAAATATAAACAATTTTAGCGCTTAGGATTATAAATTTTGGAATAGGATTCCCATTACCAACCCATTCTCATAACCAATAAAATCCAGATACTAGCCTCAAAATTAGACCAGGAAATATTTCTAGCATGAGATTTGTTACCTCTATACAATGATTATGAACTATTAGCAATGGGTAAAATATTTCTAGCATGACCATTGCAGTATTGTTTCTAACACAGCACCCTAATCACAATATTTTACCAAAGATTATTTCTAGCATCATCATTGGAATAGTAAAATGTTTAAGCAGCACAAGAAATACTGTATAGTGAACTTTGTGTTGGAAACTGTGCTAAAGTTGGGAGATGATTTGTATTACTCCCTCCGTCCCAAAATGAGTGTCTTGTTTCCATTTTTTGCAAAAA
>JAYMTF010000899.1:0-28529 GCA_036897485.1 Pelargonium nanum | reverse complement strand
GAACAGTATCATCAGAAAAGGAAATAGAACAATTAAAAGCTCGAGTCAACTTGCTAACAGATATCAGGTTAAAAGGAAAACTAGGAACAAAAAGAGCGGAGTCTAAGGACAATGATGGTAAATGATTGACAACGCCAATGCCCTTAGCCTCAGATTGGGACCCGTTAGCAAGAGTAACACTCGAAAGACAAGCAGAACCAGTCATATGAGTGAAAAAAAGTTTTATTACCAGAAATATGATCTGAATCCCCAAAATCAATGACCCAAGGACCAAGGGAGGATGATTGAGAGATGTGTGCAACAGAGTTACCAGTATTGGCAGCTGAAGCAATTGATGATGAAGCCTGTTTTGAAGCCCGGTACTGGAGGTATTCCTCATATTCATGGACCGTTAACATGATGGAGGGGTCCACATTTTCAGTAATCTGTGGAACTTCAGCAACTTGAGCAATATGAGCGGCGCGAGAGTGAGGCGGACGCCAGTGAAGTTTGAAACAATTGTCCTTGGTATGACCGAATTTCTGGCAGTAGGTGCACCTAACACCTTTCCGAAAATTGTTGGAATTGTTATGCCCACCACTTAATTCTGGTTTTGGGCCGGTCTGGTATGCAAGAACAGAGGCCTCCACGTGAGAAGACCCGGGAAGTATAGTGGCAGGAGATGACACTCGTAGCAAATGAGCCGAAAAGTCTTTCAAAGTGGGAACAGAAGCACTGGCCAATATTTGATCACGAACCGAGGATAGCTCAGGCCCGATAGCGGTTAACCCCAAAACCATGAAAAATTTATCACGCTTAGCTAATTGTTCCTCTACGGTCTCGGCAATCGGCATAAGTGCATTAATTCTTCTTTCAACGATTCCAGCCTACCAATAAATTCAGACATCTCCATACCAGATTGCTTCAGACTAACCATGTTAGACACAACGGTATAATAACGTTGAACATCGTTTGTGTACAGGGCCTTAGCCTTATTCCACAATTGGTAGCAAGTGCGATAGACTTTATAAATAGTGTATAATTTTGGGTCAATAGACTGCCACAAAATATTACACAAGGCATCAGATTGCTTCCATTTATCCCTATCAGCAGTGGGAATATTCTCACTTTTCATAGTGAGATGGTCTACTACCTCGTTACCCATGAACCATAGTTCAATCGAAGCAACCCATGATATGTAGTTACTGACGGGATGGAGACACTGATGGAGAGGGTGATCGGCCGGAGGTTTCTGATCACCAATATGTGACGAGAATGAACATAAACTGTAGTAAAACTGACCGGCTGTTGCGAATAACAGACCCAACGGTGCTTGAAAAATTCTGAAAATAGGCCACTAAGGCTCTGATACCATGTAAAGCTAGAGAATATGCTTTATATTTCTATGTGTCTTAACAACATACAAGAGCTCTATTTATAGAGCTTTAACACTAAGTAAAATACAATAATCACGGTATACCACCTGTTGAAATAGCTTCACATCCATGTTTGGGTTGTCTTTAATGTCTTTCAAATATCTACATATGGAAAATGGTTATAAGACACTGACATAATTCACATAGGTGCAAAATATGAATGTATTAATTAGTGTGTACCTTTCAGCCAACCAGTCTGAGGTAATATTGTCGTTGTTAACAGGTTTCTCGCAAGTATGTTCAGGGTAAAATGTCTTGATTTCCAAGTCTGATGACCCCTTCACTGAATTGCACCATATATAGAAGTTGCACCCCTCTTCCTTGCACACAACCCCAATGACCTTGGGCTCATTCTTAGTGAACAAGTAATCAAACTCTTTCTCAGCAGAGTAGTTTTTTAAAACCCCTCTAAATACTCTCGCATTCTGAAATCTACTATACAATCCAATCTGAAAATCCCTCAAGTCAGCAAAGTCAACAAAAGTTCTCATTTCTCGGCTTCTTGGTTGATCACATTCTTCACCATCACTCTCATTGTTTACGAGCTCCGTCCAGTCTTCACTACCCCCACTTCAGCTCTTACCTCTGGACTATGTTTTTCAACGTTCTCATGCTCTTCATCACTATCATTCTCTTTCTCTAGTTAAGCTCCCTCTTCTTTCTCATTCTCTTGCTCTACATGAGGTCCCTCTTCTACATCATTCCCTTTATTTATGTCTTTCGGAACCTCACCTTCTTGCTCCCCCTCCTTCAATTCATCAACTTCCCCATCTCCATCCTCATGTAAAGGCTTATAACTAGCCCATTCAGGTACCTCTATGTCATCATGTTCTGCATCCATATCAATACCCTCATCATGTTCTGCTACCTCATCATTTTTCGATTCCTCACCATCATCATCTACCTCATATTGATCCTCACTATCAACAACATCTTCATTAGCAACTTTACTCCCTGCATCATTATCATCGTCGACATGTTCACCAACAACATTATCATCTTCATCTTTTGCATCACCATTGTCTTCTTCTGATGCATTAAGATCCTCAACTTCTACCTCTTGGACAGATTATTCGTCAACCTCTTTACCATAAACCTCAGCCCTATCATCTCCACCCAAATCAAAACCTTCATTCTCATCTCCAAAACCCAATGGATGAACAATTTGTACCTTCACACTCTCACATGTTGTGTTCTCATCATATCCAGCCTCCTTTATGTCCTCAAACTCTTGACGAGTGGCAAACAATAACTTATATTAGCCCTCTTCATTGCACACTTCTTGACATCCAAATTCTTCAAATCTGCCCCTGCACGAACATCAAACAACTTCCCACTTGTAGTCATCTTAACCAATGGAGGAGGTCCATTCACAACGTACATTGTCATGACATCTTACTCCCCATATACCAAAAACATTTCCCGCACATCTTTCTCATCAACCATTTCCTCCAGTGACCAAAAGAGGATATTTCGACCTCCTCCAGTACACTTTACTTGTTGGCTTATAGCCTAATTCTACCACAAGTCTCATTAGCCTCATCAAACTAAATTCATCTGCAGCAATGTTACCAAAATACTTCACCTTCTCACTAGTGTACCTAAATTCAGGGTCTCTAACAAAGAAACCACCATGAAAGACTTGAAATTTTTTTCTCGATTCCCAATCTATTTCATCCTTCATTTTAGCCTTCATTTCTTTTAAATACCTAGCACCTGCAGACCTGGATATACCATATTGAACACAAAATAAAAACAAATTTCTAATTTTCTGAAAATTTGGGGCTCTCGTGTTACAATCTATCAACAGAGTAATTAGGGTTCATGTTCAAATTAGGGGTATTGATTTAATGATTTACTTACCTCATTTCGGGCATGGAAAGCGTCGCCAGAATCTCGCCTCGTAATGCGTCGGAATGTCGCCTGCAAATCCGACGGAATCACCACTGTCGAACGATCGCCTTCAATATCGAACCCTCTCAACTTCATATTGTATTATGTGACCCTTAATTTTCAAATTATGCATTTATTAGTCGTTAGGGGTATAATTGTCTTTTTCTACCCAGACTCACGGTGTAATGGATGAAAAATCTAAAACGAAACCACAGGGTTTTATATGCCATGAACTAAATCACAAGGTGTTATTTGCTTTTAGTGATAACCCCATAGGGGTTATTTGCAATTTGCTCTAATTATAATAATGAGCTTATTAGAGCGTGACACGTCACAAATTAACACTCATACCCGCCCCAATGAATTTGCGGGCGCGGAGCACCCGTCTGAATCCAAATATTGTGTAACTCGTCATAAATTAACACTCATACCCGCCCCAATCAATTTGTGGGCACGAAGCGCCCGCCTGGATCCAAATCATGTGTATTATTTAAGATTTATGATATAATTAATTAATTATTATTATGTTAATTAATAGTTACTACTAAAAATATTTGTAAAATTTATTTTTCAAAAAGCTACTCATTAAATTTTATATATCTATCGATGAGGTGACACAATCTGATGCACAGATCGTGTAAAAGTGGTTTACATCGTCGGTGCGTCAAATACTTACTATAAAAAATGTCCGTTTTTATGCTAATATATGCTACTTGACACTTTGAAAATTATTGTACATGATGAAAATAATTGGCCTTATTGGATCTTGTTAAATCATATATGGTGTACTATGCATAGTTCCCTATAAAACCAAGAGCCATTTAAGTCTCACATTGAAAAGACACACAAAACATGAAGTGAATACATATATAGTATATAAAGTTTAGAGGTTGTGTAAAAGTCCAACATCGAAAAATTAGAAAAATTATTGGAAGTCTAACTCCTAAATAAAGAATAGTTTGGCTAAGACACTTCTAAAGGTTAATAGTGATTGTCATTGTGAATGCTAATAGTTATAATTATTAGCTAATAGATGACTTTTTGTAACTGTCGGAAAGTGAAAAGACATTGCATGAGAATGCTCCAAATTGTTAAGCTTGATGAGGTGGCAACTTCTAATACTATCTCACCAAGTTTAACACATATATATGTTAATTTTTGCTTCAAAACCGTAAAAAGCTATAAGAAGAAATGGTAATAAAGTGCTATTAAAACTCGAGTTCTAAGTTGAGTTTATTACAAATATATTTTGACTTGAATATTTGTTCTCAAATCTTATTTGTTATGATCCTTGGAGTATAATCATAACAAGTAAACAACCTCCACGTCAGCAAATTGTCACATCATCATTTATAAGTCAAATGTATTTTCCTCCATGCACTTGACACAATTTTGACTTTAGCCCTAACCTCTAAAATTTTATTTGTTCTGACCATGAGACTCCTACTTTTTTTATTCTCACCATGTAGTTAGTAATAAATAGTCACATTGGTACGGTGTCATGTAACATTTTTTCGAATTAGCATACCACGACAATTTGTCAATATTTTTATGATAAAAAACATAACTCTAACTTTTTGAACTTAAATTGTCAACACTCTAGAGTAAAAAAAAACTATAAAAGTTGACACTACTAGTTGCGACGTCACTATTTTCCGACGTCACGCGCGTGACGTTGCAAATTAAAAAAATTGCGACGTGGTTGCGGCCACGTGGACGTCACAAATCAAATTGAATAGGGACTAATTCATTCTACATCTATGGCCACTTTTCAAAAATGTGAAAATCAGTCTGTTTTAAAAATTATTTTACAAATAGTGTTTACTTAATGTTATATTCTTTCAAAAGAAAAAAACTCAATGTTATAAAAAAACTAATAAAAAAATTGGCAATGAGATTTTTTCACCGCAGTTGTTATAATATGAATGTGTTTAAGTCACACGCGCTCCCACGCGCCTGGCGCGCCAACCTGGGACACGCCACCTACGCGCTAGACACGTGGCCCACTCTACACCACGTACCGATCATGTGTCTCCAGCCAAACAAGTCCTTGCTTCGTTAGCAAATTCAGCCAATCCGAAGTTGGAACATGACAAGACTGAGACACGGACGAAGCCATGCAAAACACTTGATCATTGTCCAATAAATGATTAATCCAAAGATGCCACATGGCATCTCCTAAAGCTCGAAGACTCACCACAAAGCACACGATCACCGCCATCGTTTCAACATATCTGAAGTTGCCACGTGGAGTGGCTTAAGAATGAAGAGAATTGCGCGTAACACTAGATCACTTTCACGGAGCTTACCAACCCGAATTCGCCATGTGGCGTTGCTTGGAGAGGAAGAACGTCTCCTAAACATGAGATCACAACTTTTGCAACAACGTAGCCGACGTCGCCACGTGGCAACCCCTTAACGCGAAGACTTCTTCTTGTCACACCGGAACACACCCTCTTCTTCTTGCCTAATCCAAATTTTACACACGGCGTTGTGCGTCACACTCGATCATTAACTCAGTCCCACCAATCCGAAGTTGACACGTGTCAACCTCAGGTCAATCGTGAGAGCTCGCGAAGCACCAGATCCCTCATTCCTCTTTGGCCTACCCAGCGAACCAACTATATGAACCAATCGAACCCGAATTTGAGCCAAATTATTCATGAAAATTACCCTTTTGCCCCCATAAATTCCTATTTATTACAAATTACCTTTTAGCAATTTCATGTTAAGAAATGTTTAGGTAAATTGGTCATCTACAAAAGTTCAAGAAATAAATCGAGGGTTCTACCAAAACAAATAAATTAAAAGCAATGATTCGAGGAACAGTTTGACGACCAGGCCAGCCCTTTTGTCGACTGTTTTGATACGGAGTGGTGTTATAATTACAGTCTAGTGTACCACTGTTTCTGGCGTGAACACATTCGAATCATCCAATTCCAAGCTCAAGGCCACTCTAATGGAGGATTTGCAGACTTCTCTTCAGGATCGTGCTCTAACCGTTTCTACGCTTCCAGGAAAAGGTCGCTGCCTCTTAGCCACCAGAGATTTCTATCCAGGTCTCTCCCTCCCCACCTCCCCATTTTCATCTGTTATAGCTGTACAACCACCATTGCTTCAATTGGTGTCCTCACACCGTGTTTGTTTCTAGGGAAAAATAGGAAAATGCTAGAAAGTACACAGAAATCCTCTATCGGGAGGAAGTGGTTTACTAGAAAATTCATTTCCGTGTTTTCCTTGGCATAGATCTTGATGTGTCTGTTTGAATGTATTGTTCTTGCCTTTGAGCTTTAAGCTCGCATAAATTTCATAAGCTTAGAAGGAATATGTTTTGGGGGTAATGGATTATATTGGTGGTTCTTCATTTACTGTTCTAATAATATGCAAATTGTGTGGAACAACCTGTGATTCTTGTTTGCAAGAAAATACAGGATTATATTGGTTAAGTTTTTGCTTCAAATGACCTAAGGACTTGTATATTTTAGTTGCACAGTGAACTTACTGGTTGGTGATTCAAAACAATGAGCTGTTGTGTTAGTTTGATTTATTTTGTTCCAGTGAACCAACAAGGGAAAATAGATAAGTTTACATCAAGAGATCAGTAACACCTAATCTGTAAAAATCTAGCAGTGTGTGGTAGGGTACAGTCTTTTTTTAGTCTAGGTTGCACGTTATTGTTAGGACTTGTGATATACTTGTTATGATATAACTTGTTTTTTATGCCACAGGTGAAGTAATTATAAGCCAAGAGCCTTATGTCTGTGTACCAAATAACTCCTCAGTTGAATCAAGATGTGAAGGATGCTTCAAATTAAGTAACCTAAAAAAGTGCTCGTCCTGTCAGGTGGTGTGGTACTGTGGGAGCACATGTCAGGTGTGTAATGCTATTCATTGTGCATTCTCATGTTATGTCACATAATGATTGCATTTGACATGGCATCTCTTGGAGCTGCAAATATGGATATCATATTAAGTTCAAGAAGTGATTGTAGTTTTGTTTATTATCAGATCCACAATGGCCATCTATAACTCAACATTTTATGCATACTGATATTTGATTAAGAAATTTAAATATAATTTGAATTTGCATACCGTATTTGGTATCTACTTTACATTCTCAATTTAAGCAATCAGTCGCAAAACATGAGTTTCCTCAATATGAGTTAACACTTACATGCAGTATATGTAGAAACATGCCATTTTCTTGGAAAACAAGCCAAGCTTGAGAAGAAAATTAACAAAATGAAAAAGTTTGTTGCCACTGAGTCACTGACTAATTGGAACTCCTGAAGAACATTATATAGAGGTTAGCACGTATCGAAAGAATGGAATGGATATGTATTCTAGTCCTCTGAACAATTTTCTGATCTTCTGGTCATATGCTTTAACATTTATCAGAAATTGGACTGGAAGTTTCATCGACTTGAATGCCATGCTCTTTCAAGGCTTGATAAGGATCGGAGGAAATCTGTTACACCATCTATACGTCTGATGGTGAAACTCTACATCCGAAGAAAATTACAAAAGGAGAAGGTATATCTTTTATCCCCAGCTTTACAGTTGCACATTGTAATGTTATTTTATCTGTAATGCCTTCTTTTAATTTTAAGAATAGATTGCATAAGAATATGAGTTGAATTAGTATCTAAATGAGTATATATTTTGTGAATAACTTTACAGAACAAGCAATCACATATATTGTAAAACTAGCATAATTATATTTTTTTGCAAAAATTTCATTAAAACTATATTATAAAAACTTTCATGATGTTTATCGACATGGAAAACTGTCATAAGAATTACGATTGTAGATTAAATTGTCATTTTTTATATATTTTTAAGAAAATAGTACTACTGTTGAGTATGCATATTATAAACATGTAGTGCATCGCTGTGTCAAGGATTGTGAAACTTGGTACCGACCAGGAGGTATTGTACTAATTGGTGTTGCCATATTGACAATTTCTTTCTAGATATGTCCCAAATTTGAATTCTTCACCACATATGCATTTTTTTCAAACATTTTGTTAATTGTTTACCACATACTTTTCTTGTTCCTCCTCTTAATTTGTTTGCCAGGCTATAACTTTGGATATGGAGCTTTTTGAACAACTTGTATTAGGTACTTGCTGAAACATAGAAACATAACTATTATTCCTGTTCAGTTAAATCATCAACCCAATAGCCTGCTGTTAATCAATGTGGTTACCTGATCATTAGCCTTCAGCTTGGCTGAGATTATCTCTTCTTCTTTTGAAAAATCATGCTCTGATTAGGAAAAAAACAACACAATTATGCTATTTAGAAAGGTTTTATGCTGTACCTTCTAGAAGGTGAGTCCCTGACTAAATCTCTTCTACCATCCAATCTGACAGGTTTCCCTTAGAAAATAATTTACATTGGTGTCTCATTCTCACATTTGTTGAATCACTATTAAGGTCATAGATTGAGTTCTTACAGTTAAATGTTAAATTCAGAATGATCTAATTTATTGGCTTTTAATTTTTCATTTGCTCATGAAAAATTACCAATTTAGCACTGCTTCTAGCTCTCATATTTGATTTTGTGTTACTGCTAGGTTATTCCTTCTACTGCTACAGATAATTACAGTTTGGTGGAAGCATTGGTGGCACGTATCCTTCCCCATTCCAGTGCTAGTACTTTACCAGTTATATCTTCCTGTTTTCCTTAACCTTCTTTATTGTGAAGACATGTCCGATATTGATGAGAAGCAGCTGGTACTTTATGCACAGATGGCTAACCTTGTCAACTTGATACTTCAGTGGCCAGAGATGAATATAAAAGAGATTGCAGAAAACTTTTCCAAGGTCATTGGATGAATAATTATAGACTTGGTATCTTATATATGTTTAGTTATTTAGAGCATCCCTCGGTTTTTAAATGAACTCCCTTCATAAATTCTCGGACTACTTTCTAGTTACATGAAAAGCTGCACCCCTTATAATCTGCTAATTTGGTAAGTTGTCTTTTGTGGCTGAACTGCTGGTGTGAATTATATGATTAATCAAACGTTAGTATATTCTTATGTCAAAACCTAGGGGCTACCTTATGTAGTTATTACAAAGGATTGTCTGTGTCATGTTATAGTACTTGATTGTCCTATTTAAATGTGGACTGCCTGCATATCCAAGGATGCAATAAGTGTGATGATAGATTACCAAGTATTATTCACATTTATGAAACCAAATTGCTGGCAATGGCATAGAAGAAAAACTTTTTTTAAATTCTCAGATTTTTATTTAAAAGGTTGAGTTTCTGATTCTCAGATTTCTATTTAAAAGGTTGATTTTCTGATTGATTCATTTGGAATCTGATTTTTTCTTAATTGAATGCAGCTTGCATGCAATGCACATACCATTTGTGATAGTGAACTAAGACCACTGGGGACTGGATTGTATCCTGTCGTTTCCATTATTAACCACAGGTAAGTGCTTTGGTAGTTTGATGTGTTTCCTGTGTATTACCCTCATGCTGGATCTGCTAAGTGCTAAATGGTTCTGGTGCTGTAGTTGCTTCCCCAACTCTGTTTTGGTGTTTGAGGGAAAGGTAGCTGTTGTTCGTGCTGTGCAGCATATACCCAAGGGTGCTGAGGTACTATATGTTTTTCCAAAATATGTTGGTTTTTTATTAAGAAAAGGAAAAGGAAAGGAGAAATCAGTGTGAGATTTACAACAACTAACAAAGTGATAATGATATATCCTGGGCACAGGGGGGTACTGAGTGTAATTGCTGCTCTAACAAGTATATAAATAAACTTCCCTACAAAAACCACTTATTCAGACAACTCAAACTTTCATGAACCTTGAGCTGACAATATATCCAATATTCATCGTACTTTCAATACTTTCTCTGACTCGGTTCGTTAAATGTCCTGAGTGTCTCTCTGATGCAGGATAGCTCCTGAAGTTCAAAATTTTAGGGACTGTCTTGATCAATATGGGTCGGTTAGGGTTCTCAAAAGGTATGGTAATTTGCTGAAGTTTGGAATTAAGACAAAAAAATTAGGGTTACAAGTGCTGTTGCGTACTGCAAACAATACCATTTGAGCAGTAATTCAGCTTGGCTTCTTATGTTTTGGGGAATGGTGGCAAAATATACCAGGGTTGTAAGGAGCAAAAATTCAACAAACAAGAAGAATCTCACTATGCTTTGTTACCGTAACTTATACCTGGCAAATGTTTTCTAGTGAGCTTAACAATGTAATAAGTTTGGAGTTGAAACAAGTCAGTAGGTAAAGTTTGGATTATGGGTGGCCGTTCAGTTGTTGTGAATAATACCCTGTATGGCTTTTGAGGTTTTGGCTAAAATTTGGTGGGAAATGGATTAGCATTACTGTATTAGGGTTTCAAGGGTTGAAATAGTGCAAATATTGTGTAAGAAATATTTAGTAGTGAAAAGGAAGTGCAGAAATAGCAATAAAAAAACGAAGACACTCTGAACTTGCTTGCAATATCATATTTTTTACCTACAAATGCTGGAGGGTGTGATGTTTATTATTAATCTTCTCTTCTGTCATCAAAACATCAAGTCTAATATAATGTGTTTGCCTATATTTGACAAGGTATCGATAAGCTACATAGAAACTGCTGGAAGTACTATGACTCGGCAAAAGGCTCTCAAAGAGCAGTACCTTTTCACTTGCAAATGTCCCCGCTGTATTAAAGTGGTACCTGCTGCTCTAAATTCTCAAGATGTTTACTTCAGCATATTATCCTAAAAACTGGAGGTTCTACATTTATGATTGTTCATTGATTAGGCTGATTATGTGCCTGTAATGAAGGGTCAAGAAGATGATATTCAAGAAAGTGCAGTTCTAGAAGGTTATAGGTGCAGGGATGTTGGATGCAATGGATTCCTGCTTCGTAATTCTGGTATGATACTTCTAAAGTGGAACCAATTAGGTGCCTCTGGCAACTATTCTCTTACTTCCCTGTTTGGATGTTCAGATGACAAAGGATTTACATGCCAGCAGTGTGGACTTGTTAGGGACAAGGAAGAGATAAAAAATATTGCCAGTGATTTAAAGTTGCTTTCCAAATCTCTTCCATCTGCATCCTCAGGCCGTATCCTTCTCTATTGTTTATGCTGAAAAGATAGTTCAGTATGGTAGCAATTCGAGAAAATGATTTCAACTAAATGTAATTCCCTAACATTATGTAATATCCTTGTTAGTTTCTTCTTGGTTGCCATATGTTTTATTTATCTGTTAGTTTCTTTTATTCATTTTCCTTTGTTCTGTATTAATTTTAGTCATGTAAAATTTACGACTTTATCTACACAGTTATATTTCTTGACTGGTTATAGATTATCAGGAAGCTATTGCAGTATACAAGATGATTGAGGCACTTCAAATGAAGTTATGTCATCCTCATTCAATCAGTTTGATGCAAACTCGGGACAATCTTCTAAAGGTAGCTTCTTTTTTATTTATAATTATATCACGTACATAGACAATTGAGTGATATGGAAACTCAATCTCATTGATTTATCTTCTGTTAAGTTCGATAATTATTAGTAATAGTATTTATTCAATTCTTTTGGGTATCAAACTAATCCTTGAGCGAGTTGCTGTGATCAGACTAACAAAATTGGCATCCATAAGAGATGATTTATTTGTTAATTATATTTTAGGCTTGGGCAAAATAGATTAATTTGTGTGTATGATTAAGTAGTATTGACAAACATTATCTCAATATTTTGGCGCTGGCACTGGCTCTATGCTCGGAGTATGAATATATCCTTGTTTGATATTTTATTTTCCTCCAAAATGAATTTGTTGTTATTGGTGGCAAATGTTTTCAAAGTAAATCTATAATCCTTCACCATCTAATTCATTAGGAAAGTTAGCAGGGTTCACTTGCATAATCTTCTTGGATGATTTAAAATTTTGCAAAATCAAGGCTGTTTTATGATTTATTATCTGTGTCTAAATTTCCGGCCAACAAAGCAAGGTTCTATTTTGATGGAACCACCGACATTCTTGCGCTATTTAGCAACTGCCATTTTAATTCAATGAATTCTTAAATCTGAAATCATAATTTATTTTCCAGATTTTGATGGAGACGGAGGACTGGGAAGAGTCACTAGCTTACTGCAAATTGACCATTCCTGTGTATGAAAGTATGTTATGCTTGAACTTGTATCCTCAAGGAGATGCGTCAAATTTTCTTTGTTATTCTATTTGCGGGTATTTATGTCGGTATCTTAAGGCCATAAGTCTAAACAGTGTGAACATCTATTATTCATTGCATGCTATTACTGTCATTGCCACGGCCTCCCTTTATTGCTTGTTATACATATATTATACAAATTTCTATTGCAATGACTGCAGAAATATTAATGAATGAAGGGTAGATTTGGTGCACCAAGTTGGAGCATTATTTGAATCTGTACAGTGTTGTTTTACTCTTTTGTTAGTAATTCAACTGCTTAAAACTATTCTTAGAAAGAAAAAAAAAGCAAAGGAAATTCATCGTGCTTGAATGCATATGCTGCTATTAGTTTGCATACTTGATCAAGATAATTTGCTGCCAGTGTCCTCATCTTCACTTTATGTTTACCTGCAGGAGTGTATCCTGAATTCCATCCCTTGCTTGGATTGCAATATTACACCCGTGGGAAGATTGAATGGTTAGAATCTTTGCTTTGCTAAGAATGCCTGCTTTATTTTAAACTAGGCAAACTGATTGTTAGGCTTATGAAAATTTGCTCTTATTGTTTATGATTTACTTTTCATGTGATGTCCAGTTTTGTAGTCTGCTACTGACTACAAAACTGCCGTTAACTTCTAAACTAAGATACTAATCTAAACTGAGAAACAATTAATCCCTACACTGATGAAGACTTAATCTGTACAATGATGAAGGCCCAACTCAATCCGATGTCTATACACAGTTTCCATATGATAAAACAACGCCATAGTTGCCGTATTTTCTGTCAGTATATTTTCTTACTTTTTTGTACAACGCTACTCCTAAGGTTATTATGTTGCATATGTTGGCTTGGAGAAGGTTTCTGTGTTACGCTAGGTTATAATTATGCCATTAAGTTTCTATTTATCAAAGTTATGATAATTCAGATTAACTGTCAGAATGGTTTCATGAGTATGCATGCTATTCTTTAAGAACATAGAATACTTTTGATACTTAATCCCAACTTAAGCCTTCCTAATCCTTGAAGTGATAAGAAATCCCAACTTCGCATTCATGTGCCACATGATGCCCAGTTCCATCTTATCATTATCTATTCTTATGTATTGATGTTATCCGATGAAATATGAAAAGTTGTAAGAATTTCATGAATTATGATTTATGACAGGTTACTAGGGAAGACGGAGGATGCTATAAAATCACTGACGAAGGCAGCAGATATACTAAGAGTTACTCATGGGACGAATACATCTTTCGTGAAGGAACTCATGGCAAAGTTGGAGGAAGCACGTGCTGAAGCTTCTTACAAACTAACATCACAAGATGAGGACTCATAGTTATTCATGACCAAACTTGTTGCACAAGTCTGTAGATGCCGGAAATGGCAACCAACTGCAACTTCATCTTGCTCTTTTAGTATACTTTTCCTATCAGTACTGATTGAGACAGACTGTTAATTTTGGTTTTGCAGAAAAGATAAAATCACATTTAATTCATATGATCAATATATCTTATGTTTTGGTCTATTTGTAGTGTCCCCAATTTATAAAAACTCAGTGTTGTGCTATTAAAAATAAAGTCTCTTCTTAGATTTCATGAAACCCCTGACATTTATAAAGTGTAAATGATGGAAAAAAGCCAACACCACTAATTTGACACAACATAAATGATTACATACAATTACAAAAAGACATCACAGAAAACAAGCATGACCAATGATTATTAGTAACAAAGCTACCACACTTGAATCCTACCTACAGGCTACATCTCCTCCGAGTTAGTCATTCGCTCCTGAATCTGAGTGCAAAGTCTTGCCATTTGCGAGAGCAGCTCGCATTGTTGGTTTCTTGATGTGTCGGGGCCGCCTTTGAGTATATGTATCAGCTGAGAGCAGAGCACGGAAGCTTCTCTGTCAGCAGCGCAAGCTTCAGCAACATGTTGAAGCAGCTTGCAGCTTTGATCTTGAGGCGATGGGAATAGGGGAACCAAGAAAGGATGTTTGAGTAGCTGAGGAATCCTCCACCGTTCATTGCGATCCCACGCAAGACACTTCTTCATAAGATCCAGAAGCCATGGGTTTGAAACTGGTTCATACGTTATTTGATGGTTTGGATCGGTGATAACTTTGAATTTGGCCCAGAACGTCTTGTACTCTGCAAAAGGGGTCCTCCCGTAAACCATTTGATACAGGATACAGCCAAGGGACCAAATATCCGATGGCCGGCCACACTTTATGGTGTTTCCATTTGCATCATCCTCATTGCACATGAATGCCTCCGGAGACATGTAGCTCAACGTGCCCACCTGCAGTAATGGAATGCAGTATCATGCAACTGAAGAACGTGAAAGTCCTTTTAGAAAACCAACTATTCTTTCAAATGGTTAATAAGTACATGATAGCATAGAGAGTGTCCTTGTTATATGGAGACATTTTATGATAATAATGCTTAAAACCAGATATCAAAAATCTAATGAGACAGAACAAGCAAAAGTAAACATGAATTTTTGTGTAGAATCGCAGAGCTAAGATTTATCCAATTCTTTTCAGAGTATGCAAAACTTCTGTAAGGAATTATTTAGCTTGATTCAACCAACCAAATATCATTAACCAGCTCATGTAAATTACCTAAAATTTAGGAGGAGTTTGATTGAGCTTGGACTTCAAATTATATTATTCATTTTCTCAGTTCACATAACCTGAATCATATAGGCAAGAGCTATGGATAAACTAATCCTGAACAAAATCCAAATATCCCATACCCAAGAAATCTCACTTTTTGGGGGTAAGTTTGAACTCTGTGTGTGTGTGTGTGTGTGTGTGTGTGTGTGTGTGTGTGTGAGAGAGAGAGAGAGAGTTAAAACCACTACATACCTACAAACAAAACAGAAATAAGAGGCAGTTTTCTAATTGGCAACCTAATAATGATCAGTTTAGCAGCACAAAAATGGGACGAAATTCTAATTTCTAATTGGTAAAAATGGATGCACGCACACACAACCAAAATAATCATAAGTACCTGTGAATCTCTTTGAATATTGGTTGTATCACTCATTATAGCTTTGGCAATACCAAAATCAATTAGCTTTAGAGAACCTTTGACAAGAAGAAAATTGGCTGGCTTCAGGTCAGAGTGCACAATACGTTCCTCATGTATAGTGTTGACTGCTTGAAGTATTTGCTACACATAGTTTCAAAGAAATAATATTATTTCTCAGTTTTGTAAATTTCCAGCATTTTCATTTATAACAAAAGATCAAATTTCCAAGCACTTGTGAAGCAGAATGAAGAAGTTAATGTAAAGAGAATGTGATGATAAACAAAACTAAACTACCTATTTCAATACTTCATAGTATAGAAGATTGAATAGAAAGTTCTATTATTCCTCCTTACAATGTAAATATGTAATAAAATTAGACATATTTTAGGCACGCAAGGTACTTGCTGTCCTCTCAACACTACTCTGATAAAATCTCCAATGCTTCCTGAAAGTGGAGATTGGAGAAGATAAAGAAATTAAAGAAATAGTCAATCACCTGCCAGTAGAATCGAAGCCAGTTATCATCTATAGACTGGTTGGAGCTATCCACTTCCTTCCATTTCTGAGATAGCATATGAGCCAAATCAATTTCCCCATACTCAAGTACCATATATATACATCCATCATCCCTTACTCTTCCATCTTTATTACTCATGGAACCACTCATGACTTCCTGGAGCAAAGCTTTATCTGTGACCTAATAAGAAGAGGATTCATTAGAAGTGCTCTATTAGCTAAAAATTGGATATTTACAACTGGAATCAGACATTGAAGTGATTGATTTTGCAAAGGACATACATACAACAATCTAAACGAGCTCATATGACTTTGTGCCATGCAATTGCATGTCTTTTTATTCATGCCTCTATTAACTACAAGGCTAAAGCAGTGAAGAGGTATTAGAAAATCATTAGCTCTGTGATTGATCTTAACTATAGATTGAAAACATAAACACTTTCTCTATTCCAAAATGAGTGTCCACTTCGTTTTAAGGAATTTTGTTATACATGAATTACCACTATATCCCAAAGATAAGTTGATTAGAACAACTTGAGTATTTGAGTTTGTTACAGTATATTCACATGGGGGTAGATATGACAAAGTACAACACTAACTCATTTTGAGACGGTGTAAAAAAATACGCTTTCCTATAATGAGTAGGTAAAGTGGCTTCTTTGTGTGTTAGTGTTTGCGTTATTTCACAATATTAGTAAAGATACCTGAGGTTTAAATGGAATAAGGGATGCTAATACACGCGCTAAAATCAGCATATGATATGAAGTACAGAGACAGAAAGTGAACACGCAGGAGGAATTCACTTTTTCAGCAGAGAATTATTATACACTGATCCATCAGAAGGTTTGTCACACCCAGCACAAATAAATTATAACTTTCATTACCATAAAAGAAGGTATACCTCTACAACTTTTGTGGCTACAATACAAAAAAGCTTCACTTTCATCTACGAGTTAACTATTTGTCCAAAGGTTCAGTGAAAAAAAAGTCTATAAGAAAACCTGAACACAAAAGTGGGAGGGAGAGGGATTTTATCATCAAGATTCTGC
Organism: Pelargonium nanum; assembly: GCA_036897485.1. NCBI lineage: Eukaryota > Viridiplantae > Streptophyta > Magnoliopsida > Geraniales > Geraniaceae > Pelargonium > Pelargonium nanum. Next base: position 11,448 of record JAYMTF010000899.1, on the reverse strand, counting down.
CAAGGCATTAAAGGTGATCTTACATTCTTTACTTCAGGTAAGCAAGATCCATTGTGTTCTGAACCTCTGGTATGTTCATCAGAAAGGTTAACATTTAAGGACAGAGTGGCCTACTCATTAGCGTCAGTCAAATAAACAACCATACTCCAACAAAAAAGTAGAAGTAGCTGTTATTATTATAATTTTTTGTTGCAATTATGAGTGCATAAAAGAGAGCCTGAGAGTGAAAAAAATATTCACTGTTTGGCAGATTAGTTTAAAAGCTCATTTTTGCCTTTTGGATTGTTTGGGGAATCCATGGCTTGCACCTAAAGGAACTGCGCTTAAGCCATTTCAAGCCACTTGGTTGGCCAGGATGGGCCAATAGGCTATAAGAGGCTATCTTTCATATTTTTCAGTCAAGATGTCAGGATGATGCATGTCAGTTAGGTTATCTAGCCATCAAATTTACTGCAAATATATAGATTCTATGATTATCAAATCAAACAATAACAATCATATTTGAGCAGTCATAAAGACGTCTTTTTTCTCTACAACAGCATGGTCAGAAATCGGGGAGCATACTACTTCAAGTATAAACCATGGCATTCACGTAAGTAATGGAGTTTGAGTTTTTAAGAGGTAATATGGAATCCGTATCTAAATGTGATGGCACAGCAAAGCAATATATAACAATGATTAACATATGTATGTCATTAAATGACACAGTTTTAGGTTGAACTTTAAGTACCTCATAGTCAATAAGCTGGATAATGTTGTTTTTTCCCTTTAACTTGTTTAAATACTCAATTTCCTGACAGAAGCCATATGCAGTAGCATAGTCGCGACCTTTAAGCTTGATTTTCTTAAGCGCATAGATCGTACAGTCTGAGGAAATAACTTTGTGGACCTCACTGCTGCCTCCACTACCTATCTTGCCAAGTCTTTGATAGAGCTTCCCATTAACTTTAAAAAACAATTCAGGATCATAATTTCGCTTACGGTGAGTTGGTGCTACTTTAGTACTAGCAACTTTATCATGCTTTTCTGGCTTAGAAGTCTCCAATTTCACCTCCGAAGATGTGTTTCTAGACAAAGGGGCTTGAGATTGTACGTCAGTAACATCACCTGCAAATCCTTTCCCTTTAACTGACTCGCCGTCATTAGCAGAAGAGTGTTTCGCAATATCACTGTCCTTTGCCACATTGCCCCCTTGTTCCTTTGATGAGTTAAATTCTTGAACTCCCATTTGCATTTGAACAAGGGAGGTGGAAGCTTGGGCAGCATTAGCTGTTTGGTTAGCTAACAGCCCTTTGGAATCCTTTACTGAAGGATGTGAAGGCTGTAATACATTTCCTTGACTTACTGGTTGAGCATTCACATTGAAGTCTGGAAAAGGCTCTACTGGCATATGAGAATTGCCCTCACGGTGAGAACGAGAGCAATAGGTTGATGGGTTAAGCATGGGTGCCGATGTTGAATGAATTGATGTCGTGGTGGCACAAGATGACCCAGCAACTGAAGACTGAGGTTGGCTTAAAAAGTTTCTGAATTGATGGAGCTGGTCCTGAACAGCGGCTGTCCTCGTTGACAATGAAGAGATCCCAACATCAGACCTCAGACTGTTGTCCAATTCTGCATTCTGAACTTTACTGTGCTTCTCATGATTTACAATAGTTGACGCCTCAACTTGATTGTTTGCATCCCATTCCATTTCTGTCAATGCAAGTGAACCCATATGAGATGATAAGTTCTCCATTCCAATGGCCATTTGATCATCGGCCCCTGCATGTTGGAAGAGAAGGCAATATATGCATTGCATAACATAGTGGCTAATTATGGAACTATGCAGTATAAGCAATTATTCAGAATATTGTCACTAATGACAAAAGAGAAATTTCCCAAGGATGAATAAGAGCCTAAGCTGAAGCAACCGAAATTCCACTCATCGATGCAATGAGAGGAATGAAAAAAATAGACAAATAAAAGGATACATAATAGAAATCTTACCCTGGGAAGCAGCATTGTTGCCCACTGAAAACTGAACCTTCTTTCGACCATCAACTTGAGACTCTAAATTTGGTATCGACATAGGAACATTGTCTTTACAACTAGCAATGGGTTTGGAACGATTCTTCTGTAAATCATAAATGTTGAAACTCTCATCAAAAGTTTTGGTGATGGTGCCTGAAAGGGATGGTGTTGTAAATGATACATCTTCTTGATTTTCCCCATCAGCAGCTGCCACACTCTTCGTCGAACCTTTTAGTGAGTGAGCCTGACTCAATGCAGCTACATTGTTGGACTTCTTGCTTTCTATTGTGGAGCCTACAGTTGATACAGAACCTCTCAAAGCTTCTCTTTGGGGAGCACATGCACGCCTAGGCATTATTTTATTAGGCTGCATCGTACCTACAAATTTTTCCAGCATATACATTACAAATATTACAGTTTAATCTAAAGCAGCGGTGGCTTATTGCAGGTATCAAATATGAATACTGACAATGATGGTCAGAGTATCATCTAAAAAGAGCATCATAGGGCACAAGGCTGCCACCATAGGGGCAGGACCATGTATGTACAGGGTCTTACTATTCTAGAGATAAATAGAATCATATTCAAGTTGCAGTGCTTCTTAATATATCCCCACAGAAAGAAAGCGGCACTAGTAAACCTAACATGTTTCTGGATGCCCCAATTATTCATAAAATGATCTTACTCTCTAATATGACATTTACTTTATCAGCCACCCTATCAACAGTTCTAAGAGAATGCTGGAAATTCAAATATTCCCATTGAGTAAGCTTACTGTGGGAGAATGTATTATTATATTCATACTGTTTGCACTAAGTGGCCCCTACATTGATGAAATAAGGAGTTGAAACGCATGCTCTCCAAGCTTTCTTGACAAGGTAAAGGCTATCAAAGATACTTATTCCACTAACTTTTATCGAGTTTAGATCCACCCTTTAACACTCCATTCCAGAATTTGTAAGTTCTCTTCCTAGTATTCAAGTGAAGATTAAAATTTAAGAAGCAAGCAAATTGAATTGATGAAAACAATTCAAAACTTTCCAGTTCATAGAACGCAAATCCTAATCCTATGCTACTGCCACTTAGCATTTTGTCTTCAGCAAATGAAAAGGAATCAAACGAGCCCTAAATCTAAAACAGTTGATAAAAACTAAGCCCTAATTTCAACAGCTCATTGAATCAACATCTGCTGATGCATTACTTGAAAGACTATACAGAAAACATTCGTAATTTACAATATATGTGTGTGAGTATATATATAGAGAGAGAAAGAGACGGAGAGGAGCACCGAGAGTGCGGTGGCGCTTGAAGGCGGCTTGAACATTCCTGAGGAAATCCGGCGGAGGTGAGGAAGAAGAAGAAGACGTGTCGGAGTTCCGGAGGAAGTCCGGCGGAAGGTTAACCTCCCTGTCCATATTCGGATCTCAACTGCATCTCCGTCTGATAAAAGCACAGATTACAAGAAAGTTGAAAAGGATCATGAAATGGATTGAACTGAAAACCAAAATTGCGCCATGTTCAGTCACAAGTGCTCGAGCTTCAAGCTCACAGCTTCCTCCTTCCAAAGTCCAAACCCTTTCTCTCTTGCTGTGTCTGTGATTGACTTCGTTCTCTGCGAGAGAGAGAGAGAGATTTGGGGAATTAATTTGAACAGCTTGATTGGCGCTCGACTCATGTACATTTTCATGGGCCGGTAATTTGGGCCTTGATTACTTGAATTTCAAAATCATTGGTCAGTTATGTGAAACTATGGTCACTTCTATTTCCCAAATTGTTGTAAAAATAATACAAGTCCTTAGTTTTTTCTTTTTTCTTTTTCAAAAAGTTATTACGTGTCAAGTTTAGTCTACAAAAAATACTATTTCATTCGTCCCAAAATAAGTATTATATTTCACTGCATTTTTTATTTTTCAAGTAGTTATGCATGAATTAGCACCACTGACCCTATAATAAGTTAATTAGAATCCTCTTAATTTACTACAACACATAATCATGACTACATGTGAATAGAAAGAAATATATACGACATCAATTAACTTCTCTATAAGAATTTTTAAGATATAAAGATCAGTAAAAAAACACAAGTATTAGTATAGCAGTAAACATATCACAAATGTTTACTTTAAAGAAAAGACTCTAGTGTTTAAACAAGAGATCTTGAATTTTATCTTTTCAACCATGTAGCACATTAGTTTAGCTATGTTGCCCATTTGTATTTCAGAGATTGGATCCAATGAAAATCTCCAAGGAAATGCAGCAAATTAAACCACTCAGCGGTTCAATCACCTTAATTCCTGTGATGTAAATCAACATGTCCAGATGCAACAGCAGCAGCTGCTACAACAACAACAAAATCCGAAACAAGTCGAACAACACACATGCCCCATTCAAGCATCCATACTGGCTATCACTATCAACACACAGTCAACACACTGATACTGCAAATTTAAGCTACAACAACTTGACTATTACACTTTTTCGTGCAGATCTGAACTACAGTGAAATGCTTAGGACACAGGGCAGTTGACAGAGGAAAAAAGTTCTGCTATTTCAAAGCTTCGAGCAACATACCGAGCAATCGTACCTAGCAATGAGACAAAAAAAATAGTGTATACACTCTGAAAAACTCATACTGCCAGAACTTGAAGCTTAATTTGCCTCTGAGCAAAAGGATCTCGCTGGCATGTAGCTCATTTGCAGAAATCAAACTCAGGCTGAGAACTTTTAGTTCTGATAATATTCACATCCCCACCTTGATGCACCAAGCAAGTACTGCAACTTCGTGAAAAGTGCAACCAATCCAAAACCTCTATGCAGAAAGCAAAAACACAACGTGGAACAAAGAATTATCCATGATCAATATTGCAAAGTACCTTCATCCACTGTCTGTACTATTGAGATGGTCGTCAGCCCTTGCATGGCAGAGTTTTAGTGCAATAGATCTACAGAGAAACCGGAGGAAAGGGACCGTAGTTCAAAGAATCAATGACTGCTGACTGCACAGCTGAGACTAACTACAGGGGGATGAGGATGTTCAATATTGGTTTGGGGGAATAATCATTTCTATAGTATGTTGGTCCATTTTCGTGTTGAGTTGTATGGCTGCTGAAGACACTGACACTCAGGCAAAGGATAAGTGTAGATGGAAGTTTTTCTGTTGAATTTTCTAACTCTAGGTACCATCATCCCTTTACGATCACTTTCAGTGAGCATTGCTCCCATGTGATCCTTGAATTCTTTCCAACTGCAAATCCAATATACAGAACAACATGAATAGCTTTATATACAAATCCAACTGTTAGATTTTTAACACAAATCATTGTTTCATATTCTGTATGGTACTACTACTAACCCATTCGTACTCTTCACTTAACGAGGAAGCTCCCTACAAATGAATGCAACCTTATTCTTGCATGGCTAACTTCTAATTGGATATGGTTTATTAAGATGCAGACTTCATAAACTAATTATTTTGTAGAGGTTTGATCAATTATACCCATAATTCTCGAGTAATATTATACATGTATTTGTTCCTAAAAATGCAGTCACACACTCGCACACATCAGTGGAGCAAATACGAGATACTACAGAGATAGAGGAAAAGAAAATACCTGATAGTCATGTTCTGCATTAGTAAAACAAGCTTGCGTTTATCTGGCATAATGGTCTTAGCATGTCCATCATAGAGAAATCTTCTGTGGCCCATAAGAAAATGTGGGAAGTTACCACCTTGAGTTGTCACGAAAACCTCACTGTACAAGGACACTGTGTAGTCCAAAGCTGCCAACCTTGACGAATATCCCTACAAAGAGAGGAGAGTACAAGTGTTATATGATAGATATGCCATAAACTGAGCAGAGATGGTAAAAGACATAGGGGTTAGATAGATTTCTTGCTGTTACAAAGCATTTGAACAATTGATCCGGTAAAGCAACCCAAAAAATTAAACACTCTGATTGGAATGCATCAAATCAACAATTCAATTCTTTTTACAATAGAATTCCTCTTGATTCTAGTGTCTAGGACTATTTAAATTTCAAATGAATTCTTAAAGCAAGTATTTATGAGAATTCCAACAAAAATTGGCCAGGTTTACTGGCATTTGGTTGATCCTTGTCACTATGCATATAAATCTCTTAATTTCCCTCTTAACCTTCTGTCTTGTGTTCTCTCTTCCCCTCCCCTTCCTTTAATCAAGCATCATCTCAAGATAGCAAAGATGTAAGATGAATACTTCCTCAAGCAAAGCTTCTTGACGGAAGTGACATTTGTCCACCTTTTAACATCTTCATGTTAAGTAGCACAGGTCAAAGGAGAGCCATTGACAAATTTGGCCGTGTCTATTAACTTCTCTTAGTTAAATTGTCCCACAAATTTGTGTGGTGTTTGACACGGCTTATTATGCCCAGGGCCCTACACCTAATTGGCTCATACCTAGTAGCTACTTGCTCATGGTTTCTCCTCTTATGGAGATATTTGTAAATAGATTTGCTAAGAATTCAATTTATTATCATTTATTTCCAAACAATAGTTCAGTAGTAAATTATAAAATTCAACAGAGATTTGAGATATACTAAAACAAATTTTAAAAAGTTATGAGCGGGTTCCTCGGGGTAAAAATCTGATTCAATTTATTCATGAAAGTTTCTCAACGCTGCCAAGCACAAACATTACATCTAACCAACTGAACCTGCAGGCTCTAACATAGCAAAAATTACAAAACAGTGTGTCCTTAAATGTAAAATATTACAAAGCATGATTGTGTGGAAAGATATATTCCAAAATGATTGCAAGATAAAATACGTAGACGTGTGAGGTTCAGCCCAAGAGGTGCAAAGGATATATGTCTGTGATAACTGATAAGTGTGGAGCTAGTGTGTGTTGATTCCCATTGGAAATAGATGTGGCAGTGGCTTGCTGGAAACCCAGACTTTGCTTGAACCAAGTGCTTGAGATATCCGGGTTCATATAGTGAAGTGGTGAGCCCACATAATCAACTAATCTTTTTCATGTATGATGAGTGAGGACAAGCCATACACCAAACTGGTGAAGGATCCAGTTGTTACTAGAAATCCCAGGTTCTGGTAGAGACATGCTCTTGACCTAGTGCTGACCTTTGACCCACTAATTCATATAACTGGCCAGCAATTTAGGAAAGTCTTAATGATCATTAGGCATTGTTGGCTTCTCTCTATGAAAATGTCATTACTTTCTATTGAGATCAGTTTATCTGGTTCAACTGCTTCCCCTGGTCAAGTTGATGCACTTTTGCGGGTAATCCTAAATTCTTATGCCATTGGGATATACAGCTGTTAAACTTATTTACGAAACTATGATTGGCGAAGAACAGGACCCACTAGTGAAAAAAGTAGGCGGATGGGAGGGGCTTTAAATGAGAGTATCAGGAGATAACTGAAAAGGCAATGCTAGCAAATTTTCAAGATCTCACAATTAAACTGAAAGTGGGTCCTAAATCTTAACAACTCTGGGTGAAGAACTTAATGTCTGGATAATTACAAAAATCACAGGAATCTTGGTTGTGTTGCCAAGAGGCTCCCTTGTTTATACATTTCTCCTTTTGTTGTATAGTCCTCTTAGTTACATATGTTTCAAAAGGGGTAGGAACAGAAAATACCTCAAAAGCAGCAAGCTCATCAGGGGTAGCAAGGGACTCCTTGGTATGCAGAAGGGGAAACATCTTCAATAGCGGAGCCAAGTGCTTCTGAGCCTGGTATATTTTCCCTGAGGCTAGATAAATTGAAGTGTTCTTATCAAATCCCATACCACGCAGCATCATCCCGACCTATGCTGACAAGAAAAATATTATGCAACAAAAGGAGTTACTATTTGCCAAAATGTGTTACCACTGCAAGAAAAGATAAAGAGTTATTACAGAAATGAAATAGAACGTAAATAGAGGAATTGTATCCCTCCAATCAACCTCAAGCCAACTTTATTTTTTCTTTTTTCTTTTTTGGCTTTCCCACATCCTTGCTAGTTGAAAGCTTGATTTAAATGAAGCCATTATTAAATAAGACAAGGTCAAGGAATAGAACTTGAACTGAAGGAAAGATAGGGTAGCGTTTGTTATAAGAAATGGGTGCACATTATAATAAAAGGCAGATACCAATAACAAAAGAAATCATGTTTAGATCACAAAAGCTCAAACTGAGACAGACATGTGAGGTACCTCTAAGGGGGTTAGGGGGCACTTTCCATTGATACGATTGAGACCAGGCATAATTACACGATCTTTTCTTTCAAACTTTTTCTTCCACCCATTTTCTCGAATTGAATCCATTGCAGACTTTTCATCATTACTTCCATCATACACGCAGCATGAGAAGGCCACCATGTCCTACAAGTTGAAAGGAAATACTAAACTGATTACAGAAAGCTTATCTTTTCTCGAGAAAAAATGTTAGAAACACTGAATAATTGTAGAGAATATCACAGAAACTAAGCATTAGTACCTCCTCAAAACGGAGATGGACAGAAACATACTTTCCACCATTCCTATGGCTCTTCTTAATCATTCGGTTAACTAGTTTTTTAGCAACAACTGATATGGAAGAAGAGAACCTCAATGCTTTGTAATTAGCTAAGCATCTTAGAAATTGAATTTGAGGGGGCACATTCATAGACAATCTATTTGCGAAGGGGGAAATCCGAACAACCCTGCATAGAACAAGTAAGAAATCAAATATGGTACAACTTCAAAGTAAAATAGCTGAAGTAAGCCTGCTACTTGATAAATTTTCAAAGATCTCCAAGTCTGGGGATTTAGACTTCAGTGACTATCAGTAACAAGAGTAGCAATATTTTCCTTCCAATAAATCCATTAAAAAAATGATGATTTAAAAACAAAAGAGACATATTACACACCCTTTCTTCAGCAAGATTGGATGAACTTCTCTCAAGTAATAACTGACAGGAGACCAAGCTTGGACACGTAAATTTGGAATTTTAGTCATGTTGTTGTCATATCTTTCCATCAATTCTTCAGGTAACTCTTTAACTACTTTGACATGATTCCCAAGGATCGATATAAAATGATCCTCATCATATATATCACCGAATTCACTGTAAAAGAAATGAACATGTTTTTAACTTTTGGTTAGTGAATGAGTACAAACATACACTTCAATAGAAACTAATATGCAGTAAGGCCACAAAAGGCACCCAATATCCCTTCAATCTATATCTGGCTGATCTTTTGACATATATGGCTAGACTGTTCATTTGGGGTCAAATATGAAGGCAACCACCTAATTCCAATTATTGATTAATTTGAAAAAAAATATATATCAACAATAATATGCTAATCTGCCCATATCTCAGAAAACATAGCTGATTTTCTATCCACAACAATCCTAGCTGATTTTCTATTACTTGCTACGCTGACCTCAGTAGCCCCCCAAATACATAGCAGAAAACAATGAATTTAGAATTCAAGTCTTCAGGTTCATGATGGAACTGCACAGTCATCTTACTTCAAAGGATTATCAACTGATTACTAAAGTTAGCAAGTTACTTGCCTTGGATCCCTCCAAACACTATGGAACTCAAAGTAAGGGATGACTAGAATAGCATTCAGAAGTCCTGCTACAGCTACTGCATTGCAGATCTGTCAAAAACACAGTAAACCAATGAGAACAAAATATATATGCTAACAGGGAAATGCGTGTGATGCCAGCATACCATCTAGTACATATATTGCAGGACCATTCTCTTACATAATCTCAGGAGACAGGTGAAATGAAATGACAAAAGTAGAATAACTGCAGCACATGGCTGCTGGAATACACTAAAATAGCATACCGCGGAGCGTTGTTGGTTAAGACCTCCATTAACATCAACCATCAAATAACCCGTGGGGCTAGTGCCTGAAATACAGAGATAAATAAGTTACTCTATACCTACCTCATATTTCTAGGTTATACACTATTGTCTGGGTGGGCAGTGTCTGGGTTTTATCACTTACAGCTGACCAAACTGCATTCCCCACCCAGAAACTTTACAAAAGAAATTTGTGAAACTATTATTTCTTGACCTCCCGACTTAGTATTCTACCACAGTACAAGTTGGAGAATATAGAAGTAGTACAAATGAGCCCATAAAGAGATTGAGCTACCTCGAAGCATGCGGAGATGTTGTCCGGCAGTAGTAGTTAGACAAGGTTTCGGCTCTTTTTGTCTCCTTTTGTATGTCCATACAGAGGAAAGCTGCAATAAAAAAACAGCACATAGTGCCAGTTGATCTCAGTTACATCATTCATTATGCAAATATCAATTGCCAAAAGAAAAATGCAGGATAACTCTGCCTATTTCTCTTGCAATTGAGAGAAGATCTATGGAGATTTGTCTCTCAGATAGAATGCAAGTAGCCACAACTTTACAGTGTTATACAGTGTAAATAATCAACTCTCTGATACATATAAAGAAAGAATAAAGCTTGTGTTCTGATCACGTAAAGGACAGCTACTGAAACTTAAAAAAACAGTAATTATTTTGTAAGAACAACTATTAGGGGAAAAACATTGACAATAACTGTTTCTAATTAGGTAAACCAATTGTCTACCATAAATGAACCTCCTAATTAATATGTTCAACTGGATCCTAAAATCAACCAAAATTAAGTTGTAGGTCTATAATGCACATTACAGTAATGCAAATGTTGACTTCATCTCAATTTTGCAGGATTCAGAGGCCATTTCTAAATTTGACCATTTTCAAGACAGAGGTCTGTCACTAGTCAACTTATATCAAGTAAAACCTATCTGAAACCTTCCATTAGTCCTCACAAAAGAAAGGATCAAACAAGTCTTTACAATTGAACTGAAGCCAGTCATCCAGAATTAAGTTCCTCATCCTCATCCGGAACAATCGAATCACTTACTTTTGCAAACCATCAACATCTCCTCAGGAAATAGACATTAACTGAAAATAAAATAAAATCAGCGCTCCTGTTTGATCTATCAGAAAACTCGGAGACAGTAAAGGAGGTAAAATTGCAATTAGTCTTCTTTTTTTCATAGTTCCGAAACTATAGGTGAAAAAGGAAATTGGAGCAAAATGTCATTGTTTTCATTTCCACACATTTTCTCGGAAACTAAGCATAAAGACACATATAATATAATATAATATAACGGAGCTAGGAAGAGAGCAGAAGATTTGAGGGAGAGGAATTAAGAACCTGAACAGCAGAAGAATTATCGGAATGGATATCCGGCCACAAGTTGTCGAAGATCTCGTGGCTGCGGTAGACGGCGCCGGGGAGGGGAGGGTGGCCGAAGAGAGAGGAGAAGGGGCCGACGCAGAAGAGAAGAGCAGAGACGTAGAGCAGGGGCAAGACGAACAAGTAGCGGAGGTTGCGGCGGAGCGGAATGCAGGCGGAGAGGGTGTAGCGGCGGGACTTGGAGCGGAGGAGGAGGCG
>JAYMTF010000898.1:0-28534 GCA_036897485.1 Pelargonium nanum | reverse complement strand
CTCAACCTCAATCTCAAGATCTATAGGTTCAAAACTCACTCTTCCAAAATCGAACTCAAATTCGAATTCAAACCGAACCCTAAATCAAACTCAAATCGAATCCAAAGAGAAGAAGTGTGTTGTGAATTTTTTTATTTTGTGTTGTTATAGTTTTGAGTTTAATTTTTAGTTTGTGTTGTGTTAATTTTATGTTTTGTGATTTTGATTTTGAGTTTGTATTTTTAGGTTTGATTTTGTTTTTAAAACATCAAGAACACCAAGAACAACTTGAAGAAGACTAAAATCAATGAACACAAGGATAAAATAGGCAAAATGAAATTTTTTTTGGCAATATGTTAAACTTAACGGATAGATAGGTGATGTCAAAGTTTAGGTGTGTATTTGATGTGAAAAATAGTTCTTGGCACACATTTGATTTAAGTCAATAGTAAAAGGCACTCATGTGAAATTTCCCCATTGATTTATTATTAAAAAAATTAAAAGGTGTGTTGTTTTTTTTTTTTTTGAAAAAAAAAACTGTGTCGTTGTCACTTGTCACGACTCCCTTTTAACTTGAATACTGCAACTCTGCAAATCAATTTCAACAATAATATCATCCACTCAAAACTCAAAGCAATTTTAGGTCAGGTCAACCATGTCCGCTCCTCCGCGAGACCAGGCCCTCTCTCTCCTCGCCGCGGCCAACAACCATGGCGATTTGGCCGTCAAGCTCTCCTCTCTTCGCCAGGCCAGAGATATCTTGCTCTCCGCCGATCCCTCTCTCGCTTCCGACCTCTTCCCCTACTTGGCCGACCTCCACACCTCTCCCGAAAGTCTCGTCAGAATCTCGCTTATCCAGTCAGTTCGAAACCCTAAATTTCATTGCTTTCGTGTTTTGCATGCTATTGCTCGCACATTGCTCGCTAGTCGTATGTGAATTATCGTTATTCGGTTCCACTAATGAGTTAAGGTCGTAATTAGTGGCGATTTTCTGAATAAAAGAACATACCTTTCCAGAAATTCTATGAATCATGGTTGTTAGTGTTTGCTTTTAAAATTTGTGTATTAACTTTAGTGCATGTGTAGGGTTTCATGTTGAAAAGAACATCCACAATTTATTTTATGACAAGTTGGTGAACATGAAAAGATAGGATGTTGTTTTCTGGATTCTAACTCAGTGTAATGATCCTGAATTCGATACAACCTCTTTGTTTTATGGTAAAATCTCAGTTTTGCATGTTTGGATCTATCTGCATTTTATTTTTGTGCTTGTACAATCTGGTTTTTGTCTTACCAAAAAGATGATTACCCTTTAAACTACCTATGATATACTCTGCACCACTATACCCAAAAAGAAATTTGAGCTAGCTCAGTTTACAGCACATCAAATCCACTGATCCTGATCACCCATCAAAATATGTGATCCCTGAAAACAAGATGATACTTATTTGCTCCAATTCCTAACTTCCATAAAGTAAACTTAAAGTCCAGATTCCAGACCCCAATCCTAGCCAATTCTGAGCACATCAACAGCATCTTATGAATGTCTCTTTGAGATATGCTATTGTAGGATTTTTCGATGTAAGAAGAGATAATTCATCTCAAAGAAGTAGGCCTTAACCTTACGATGGTCAGAATTAGTATGTACCAATATTCCCTGTTTCAAAACAAGTTCACAGAGAGACTGTGAAAAGCATTACAACTCTTAACCGTTATGAGTGGGTCCTAACATTTTAAGTTCATATTCGGTCGAATTCATCTCCCATTTGGAAGTCATCCCTTCACAAGAAACAGCACTGATACAAAGTTTCGTAATGTTGCTTATTGCATGGTACAAAGAAAGAGAATGACTGACATGGTCTGTTACATTTGCATTGTCTGAATTCTCTTAATTTTTCTCTTCTTGTGAGAGCTCTGGCATAAAATTCTTATGTCAGTTCACTCAGGAAGTTTGTCGCGTCCCTTAGTTCTTTTTATGACTTCGTACTGATCTGATATGGCTGATTCAGGCATGTTCCTCTTTCTCTCCATGCTTTGTCTGTACCTATTTAGATGCTAGGATCAGTTAATGTTCAAGGTGATGTTTTTTATGCCATATAATTTCGTTAGAGTTCACATTGTCACCTGGTTTGTTTATTTAGCACACCTTCCCCGATGGAATATGTTTTGATCGCTTACTGTGTGGTTTGCAGGGCAATGGAAGAAATTGGGTTGAAAGCAATGGATCGTTCTTGTTTATTAATGCCTGTTTTATTGGAATTATTGAAAGATGGTGACCCTATTGTTGCTAGACAATCTATTGTTAGTGGTACAAATTTCTTTTGTAGTGTGCTGGAGGAGTTGACACTGCAGGTCTTTCTCTCACCTCATTATGCTGGATATATGATGTAATATTTTAGTGAACATGTTTCTTGTGATGCTCATACATAATGCATTAGCTCTCAACATTCTAATTGGATCAATTCTTTTAGGATCTTCTGCTGATGATGCAGAAAGAGTGATTTGGTTATATATTTCTAGTTGTAGGCTTTGGATGAGGGTTTCAAGTAACCATTCAATTTTTTATGTTGTATTGTTGATTTAATGATTATTCAAAATTTCAATTGAAGATCATTGTTATTTCTGCCCCTTTTGAGACAGATCTACAGTTGTATAAAATCAATTTCAATGGTTTTTCATTTTTGATTTTTTGTTCAGTCAATAGTCTTATAATCCGTTGATATGTGATACTTGGATGTCATGCAGCGTTCAATTCTCGTCAATTCTTTTTTGGTTTATTGGGTCACAATGAGCTGTTGGAATCACCTTAGTTATATATGTGATTGAGTTTTTCTGTTTCATTGTTCTTTGTGACTACCATCCTCTTTCCTCAATTTGTATGTGTTATTTGCGCTCCCACTTGTTATAGTTCTATGCTTATTTTGAAATTTGTAGTTTCATCGGCGTGGTAAAGTTGAGAGATGGCTTCAAGAGCTTTGGATGTGGATGGTGAGGTTCAAAGATGCTGTATTTGCAATTGCATTGGAGGTATGCTGTGCGTTGTGATTTTAATTAACATTTTAATTATGAACCTAGAGCTGGTATTTTTTCAGAGCTTATTGAATAGTTACCATACAATTAAGTGAGTGAACTTAGTGTTGTTGTTGTTGCACTGATGAGTTTGTTATGGTTAAAAGTTCAAATTGCATCATGGAGTTACACATATCTCCTCATTTTACATCAAATAATCACATTAAGGATGGAGTTTGTTATAATTACAGAATGCGGAAGTACCATAGATGAGATAATTTTGAGGTCTTATTCTTTCAAGACTGGGGAAGTTCGATATGCATGATTGTCTCCATAGTGAGCTTGGTGAAGTATAGAAGCTAAATGCATATTTTGATACTTGTCTTCTGAATTGTATGTCCATGACAACTTGACAAGCAATAGAAGCACTGCAAAGAGTGTTACTGAAAACTCATCACATTTGAGTGAATATGCAAACCCATGCATACAATTTATATATGGAATAAATAGTCAAAACTAAAAGCATTAATCATAATGCCTTGAAATAAATTTATTAAATCACTATAATGAGCTTTCTAGCCTATTAGCTAAAACATAGAAAATTAGAATCTCTTAACCTAAAAGCCAACCTTGCCAACACCAGTATAAGATTAGGTCTAACTTTAAGTTTTTGTTATATTGAAAATCATACTAGATAATGTTTAGTCTTTGTTGAGTGCAAATAATTATTATAAAAATACCAAAATGGTTCATCTACTATCTATATTCAACCAATTTAGTCAATCAACTATGGAAGGACTAATTTGGTCCATGAACTATGCTAATTTGAATCAATTTAGTCTCTCATACTACAAGCCATCTGCCATTAATTAATCTTCTAACTTAACTAATTTAATAGCACAAATCGTATTAATTCCTTTTCATATATTTTTCTTTGCCATGTCAGCAAAGTTAACTGTGCTAGTAACGGAAGTTAATGTGAGGGACCAATTGGTTCGATTCATCATTCAAGGACTAAAGTGAGTCCAATTTGGATGATTATGGTACTTTTTTCATAATTAAAGTTAAGTTATCTAAAAAAGATCGTGCTTCTTATTGCCGCACACAAGTTTTGTGCTACTTAAGTACAGTTCACATGGAAATTAAAGTCTTTTCTTTTATTCCTCTACTTGTGCTGTACGTTTTATCTCCTTATACCTCACTGTAACTTCTTTAGTAGTATGTTGCAATGTTTGAAGAAAGAAATAATGTTTGGAAACTGTGTAGTGTTGATATCGTTTCTACATTTATAAAACTGTTGTAATTTTTTATATTTAAAATATGATACTTATTATTCTCCCAATGCTTTAAGTGCTTGATATTTTTTAGAACTTATCTGGCTAATATACCTCTTCTGAACTTGATTATGTAGCCTGGATCTGTTAGCTTAAAGTTGATGGCATTCAAATTTTTGGAAACACACATCTTGCTTTTTACATCACACACCAACAACTCTGAGAAGTCTACCATTACAAAAGGTATGTACAGTTTTGAGAACTTGTCAGGTGTTAGATGGGTGTTATGCTTCAATTTCCTTTCTGGCCCAATTCATTCATTAGGCTTTCTAAGTGACTTACAAATTTTTTTGTGATGTAAACTGCCACCGATTTTGACAGGAAGCAGACAAACATTTAATGTTTCATGGCTGGTTGGTGGCCATCCAGTTTTGGATCCGCTCATGCTTATTTCTGAAGCAAATAGAACTCTTGGAATTCTATTGGATTTGTTGCATTCAGCTAGTAGTCTTCCTGGTTCGTTGATAATTTCAATTGTCAATTGGTGAGTTTTCACTTACCTTTTGCTATACCTTGTTCTTAATTGGATATCTTTTACTGTATGGTCTTTTTCTATGAATATGCATATTGTGAAACAAGAAAATCATTATCTCTGAATTTCAATTTCTGAATTAGCTTGTTAGCTGTAGTTGTTGAATGGAACTGTCTTGCCTCATCCATGTTGTGAAGAGATGCTTCGTTTATGTCTTTGTGAAGAGCATTTTGAGTATCACGGATCAGTAAACTGTAATAAAAAGATTAGCACCTTTTTCTAGGGCGTGCAAAATCAGAACTTGGTAGAATAAAGATAGGGAAATTACTTTAAAGAAAGACTTAGAGCATTCAGCTTGAGAGCCCCAACTTGTTATTAATTCTGTAAACTGATATGCAGTCCAGGTTGGTTCACTTACCTTATTTTATTATATGGTCCTTAGCTCCCATTGGCAATATGTTACCCTCATCAATTTCCATCCAGTAATTTGCGTATTACCAGTGAAGATAAATTCTCTTACATATACAGACAAATTAGCTTTATGTGCATGTAAGGGCAAATGAAAGAATTTGAGTGTCAGTGGCTGCAGCTTGGTTCTAATTACAAGCGCGAAAATATTATGGATAGCATCAAGCATGCGCCAAAACTAGAAGTTCAGTGATGAGCAAGTTTTTTTTTTTGTTGTTGCTGTTGTTGTTGTTGTTGTGTGCGTGAGTGTAGAAACTTTATGGCACAAAGTGCCAAAAAACAAAATAAAAAAAGACTATTGATGTTGTAGGTAGTTGTTATATTATTTTATTTATTTTGTCGAAGAGTATGCTGTGAATGTAGATTAATTTGTCTGGACTCTGGATATTGGTTTCCAAGTAATTTTCATAAGAAGTTCTGAAAACCTTGATATTTGTGGGGGCTCACTTTTCTCTTTTAGAACATCAAATAAATCTTGCCTACCATCCTCTACAAGGCTATCTGGCTAAACCATAGACTTCACAACGCTGTTATTTAAATGGGATCTATCCATATTTACAGTTTTGTCTGCTTACCCATTTGTGTTTTTGCCTCCAGAACTAGCTACTAGAAAATAAATTCTAAAATTTCAGTACTAAGTTATTAGTTTTATACAGGTACAACTTATTAGGGTAGTAGTAGTACTGGTCTGCTATATTAGGTTAAAGAGATGTTAGTGATAAACCATTCTTTGAATTGAGCCTTAGTTTATGTCTGTTCTGTTTCTGGTGAGAAAGGAGGAAAAATAGCACTAGCACAATTTCCTCATTTATACTTCATTCCAAATTCCAAATTTATGTTCATCTTCCTCTTCTCTCTGCTTTAGATTCAATCATATCAACAGACATAAATGTAGCTGTGTCTGTTTAGGGGTGGGGGTGCATATGGTATAATGCGATTATGATCTGTCGGCTTATGAGTTGGCTTGTCTGATGGGTTGGATGTGTGCATATATTGATTATTAAGTTTGGATGTGTGCATATATTGATTATTAAGCATGGATCTATGCGCATAAATAAATTTCTTCTTCTTTAGGAGTACATACGCTACCGTTGCTTTGTGCATTAGCTGTATACATGTCGAGCATGCAAATAATTCTTGCATACGATAAAGAAATTTTGCATGAATTCTTTTTCACCTTGCAATTTACCCAAGACTTCCATTTTCAGCCTTATTGTGCTTATTCCTTCTCCTGTCTCTGTTGGATACAGAATTTTCCTGCAGGAAGGTGAATCTATGGCATTCTGTATTTGTGAATGTTTGATTATGTTTTCTATAATACTTATGTGTTTACAGGTTACTAACACTATTGAATATCTTCAGATAAACTTTAGGCTGTAAACTACATTTTCTCCTGTGTTTTTTACTATTTCAAATATTTTGGAGGGATCACTAACACATGGAAACAGGCCATAGTACAATTTCGACTGCTTGTTTGTGGTATTATTGCAGCATGCTGACCAGCTCTCTTATGAGGAGTTAAATGGCATTGGATACTGCTGCATTGGTGGTTCAGATAATGGGAGTTACAGGACTAGACACTTTTAGACTGCACATTGTTTGGGTACTATGGAGCACTATTGGCCCGTGATAGGATTGGTTAAACAGGGATAAAAATGGTCATCTCATGCGCTTAGAGAAATTTGGTGGTCAAGCGACACAGTTTATGTTTTGTAAACTGTTAGATACCATCTAATTACAATATTCTGAGTGTCTCTGCTTGTGCACACAGCTGACAAATGTTCAAGTGTTGGAAATGTATTAATTATTCCATAACAGTTGATACACAGTTAATACCTTCAATATTAATCGAAATTTCATTTAAACGGGTATTGTTCTCCTATATTTACTGTGTTTTTCTTTCTTTTTTTAGCACTTAAATTGTTTTTAATAATCCAACAAATATCTGTTATCTCTGTATTATGGTTGCCAGTAGCAAGTCAACCTATAATGGTGCGTGCTATCATGTATTGTCAGTTCCCTTTTGTTTCCTCGTTCTATACATACATATTTTATTTGCTTTTGTTACTATGTTAATAAATTTTTTTTCTCTTTATAGATATGGTTTGTTATACATTTGCATCTGGGCGATCAGTTTTATCATTATGTAAACATGGTATTCCAGGAAGGCTGTGAATTTTGCTTGATGAGTTTGTTAGCTACTTATGAGTGGTTACTATGTGCTAAAGCACGAGGTAATCATACAAGTGATTTACCTGGTGGTTGTGATCTGAAGTCATTGCTTCTAGAGTTGCATTTAAGCATTAGACTACAACATTTATGAAGTTATTGATTTTGCACTCATTTGTGAAACCGAATTGAAGGCCTAGAAAATTGTCTTGGAGTGAAGCTGTCAGTGTTTCTTTTTAAATCTTCAGTATTCTCTTTCTGCATTATCTCATCATTTTTCATGGCTAAATCCCTCTAGTTTAATTCCCACATTATTGTTTTGAAAATTTTATCACATTTCTTATTAACTGAGAAAACCTAAAATCCTGTTATGCTTATTGTGCAATGTAGTTGAAGCCATTTATGAAATGTGTCAGGAGAAGCTCAAATGAGTGACAGTAAGACTTAAAATTTGATCTGCAATTGAAAGTATGTTCTAGATGATTGGCTTAACCTATAGTCATGACCTGATATTTAATTTTGTAAAAGCACATATATCATTCTGGTGGGAACATGTCTCTGATTTTTACGTTGCAGTTCAAGGCAACTGCTTTGATGTATTCCATTCATAAACATATAGACTGCATACATCACAAGAAGGGGACTGAGATCTTAAAATAGTTGAATTGATGGATAATGTAGCTGCTTGGATTTGTGGGATGTATTGTGCAATATACTGATCTCACAGCTTGAAAAAATTCCAAAAATAGTTGATGTTTAGAATACATTTCATAGATTTTCATATATTTGAAATGTTTTAAAGAAAACTTCAATGTTTACACCTGTTCAAATTATATGTGACATCTGGATGGCAGAACACTTTCCCTGTTTTACAGTAAACTATAACAATTTCAGATTTTGTTTACTAGAGCATGAGGATTTGTGCAAAGTTACTAATTACTAATACCAACAGAAGAAAAATTGGTTGATGACAGAAGATTAGAATTTGGACAATTTTGTTTGTACATATTTATGCCTAGTTGATTTGTTATGCATGTTCTTGGTTTCCACATGATTAGATTACTGCATGGGTGGGGTAATTAAATGTGTGCTAGATAGGTTTACCTGTGGTATGAAGCATCACTGTGCAGTATATGTATCTTCTGTATCATGCGTTATTCATCTGCCGAAAATATGAAAATTCGTATTCAGATCATGTTTCGGTCCATAACAGGGAATCAGGGACAATAAAATTGCATGTTAAAGGACAATTTGAATTGTGATGAGATTATAAGATTTTATGTCAGTTTTGTTTTTTTGGTGATGTTTAGCTTGTTTGGTTAAATAGTGTTTGTAGAAAATGGATTTTGAATCTTCATCACCTTCATTGTGCATATAATTTTGTGATGAATACTGAATGGCTTTGTCCTACAGTTGATGAAGCACAATTTCTTTCTTCAGGTCTTAGTGAATGCATTCACCAGGTTTCTACCAACCTGTCCTTGTTTATGCTCTTTTACCTGACGTTGTAGTAGGAAGCTCCTCCTCAGGTTCTTGCAAGATCATCATGTTACATCGTGTTAATTAGCTCCAAAATTTTCTTATTTTTGGCCGAGCTATTTTTTCCATCTACTTAAATTCAGTTTCTTAAATTATTTCTGATCCACACTTCATCTTTGGTATGTATCCACACTGTTGTGATTGTTTTCCTATTATTGGAACAAGTTCTTTTTTTATTTTTTATTTTTATATATATAGATGTTCGTTCATTCATGCTTCATTTTTATGTTTGCTAAATGATTTTCTTTTTGTTGGTTTCCATTGTGCGCACAAATTTAGATTGATCGAATCATATGATGTAACAAGTGGTACATTCCCGGGCTGTTCATTGATGGTTAATTAGAAGTTTTGCTTGATAGGTAAATTGTGTAGCCTTATGTGATAAGGAGTTCTTGAAAAACACAAACTGTGTAGCATGGTTTTTGTTTAGTTCCTTCAGACAGTTGGCTTTGTATGGTCAAGTGCATACCCTGCAGAAGTGGTTACATATCCTAGGTTTTACTGTTTATGTTATTTTTTTTTATAATAAATCGCAATGGATATGCTGTTGACTAAAACAGCTGAGTAGACCTTTAGAGTAATGATTACTCGTGTTGAACTTTGATACACAAAACACATTTCTGTTTTTAAGACTTGAGACAGTGTAAGTGTTTCTTGACTTGAGGATGAGTTGTCCATGTTTTTGGTTTTGGTAATGGAGAATGAAGATTAGTATAATTCTGATGATGATGATTCGAGTATCTGACTAGAACAGGCCGTGAGTTATTTTGTGGAAGGGATTAATTAAGTGTTGTGAGGGCACAATAGAGCCTGCCATGCATATCCTGAAAGATGTTTTAGTTTGATTAAACAAGAGTTAATAGTCAGAAGAATACTTTTGGGGAGGTTGTGAATGAAGGAGATGCATGCATAAGATGGAGGCACATTATTTTGAGATTCAAGTTGTGCCACTGTAACCACAATCAGTACAAGAAACATAGACTATCAGATTGAAATGAATTTATTGGAATTTCAGATATTTTTTTAAGAATAGTGTTACATACATAGGTGCTTATTTAATCATGTTCTGTGAGTTTTTGGTGCTGGTAAAAGTTGAGGTTGGATTTGACACTCGTACTTACATTTTGGCAGATATATTTATTGCTCATTTGCACAGTGGTGAACTGTATGCATTTGATCTGGTATTCAGTGTTTATTTGGTGTTGGATTTCATATTGACCCTTTGCTTCTCTGATTTGGTAGACCGAAATATGTATATTGAAAAATATGTGTTTGATCAGTCATTAAAAATCCTATTTTATAGTATCATTTTGACATTGGATTTGTTATGAAAACTTGGTGGTTGTGGGGTAAGATGTTTAATGATTATGTTTATGATGCAATAATTAGTTATATAAGGTAAGGACAACAATGTTTACAGTGATATTGAGTTGCTTTAGGCTATGTCTGCTGTAGTGTTATCACAATGTTTGGATGTGATATAGATGACAGTAGGATATGATGCATAGTAATAGCAAGCATCTTATGCGTTCTGAAGATTTTCTTTATGCTGTAACATAAAGCATTAAAATGCAAATGAACATCTTGCATTTTATGAGTATTTCCCTGTAATCATCGACAATTGGCATACTATTTGTCTTAATTGGAGGTGGAAAAATGACTGCTGGCTTTCTTTTATATACGATTGACAGTTTGATATGTTGTGTTCTTTCCATTGAAATTTTCTGTATCTTAAAATTTATTGTTCGGGAATTTGGCTCCAACAACATTGATTTTTTTTCTTGGGAGCTAATAAAATGGAAATAGATCTGTGGCGAAGTTTCAATAAGGGGGTACATTCAGTATGTTGTATGCTTGTGTGTGTCTTATTAGATACAACATTGGAGTTGTGAATTTTTAAATGTTGTTCTTGGACTAGTTTTTGTGTATGGCTTGGTTTTCCCTTGTGATCTTTTGGTTTTGTTATAAAATCTACTCTGGAAGTATTTGGTATAGCTTCTATTACTTCTTAAAAACTAGAAGATAGTTACTTTTGAAAGTCAATAGATTTGTTCAGATCAAATCATTAGATTTAGTAATTCAAGACATGCACAAAACTTCAAAGTATAATAATCAGCAACTAATTTTCTGTACTTGAATATATCTGTGACAAGCAGTTTCTCATCAGTATGTTCAATGACTTTGAAAGTTTCTGCTCTAATTTGCTGATCCTCGACTTAATTATATTGGAGCTTTGGACAAAGAACTTGCAGGATAACCTAATTTTTGTGCGTTGCTTCCTACTCTTCAACTGGAAACCTTTGCTTATGCTGTTCAAAATCTATAGAAATAGCCAGCTCTATTTGGGGAGTTTTGTAACTGGTCTTTTACTATTTATTAGTTTCACAAATTATTCTCCTCCTGTATGTATAGTAATACTTCCTTCCAAGTTTTGTGCTCTTTCCTCTCTTTGTCACACATTCTTGTGACAAAACTGCCCTCGGTCATTGTCAGTAGGAACATGAGGGTCCAGTTTCATTATCTCTGAGATGTTCTTGTGACTTATTTTACTGAACATATTTTGCTATTACAGAATTTTTCTGTCTTCAATAAATTTAAATATTGTTTCTTGTAATTGATCAATCCATTGTGCAATGTTCTAGACACTGGTGTATTAATTATTTACTTATTTGGGTATGCATGACTTCTTTAGATGCTGATGATTTCATGGACTTAGACAGCTAGATAGGAATTAGGCGTCTAGTTGTGGAAAGGATTGAAAGAGAATCTGGTATTGCTAGGAATGTTAGTATGTGCCTGTATACTGGGAAGGATCCTCTATTTAAGTTTGATTTTCTACATGGGACAAAGACATCGTGGGATGCTACTCAATGTCTGCATCCCAAGATGGGAGTAAATTTTGTCATGTGTTCCCCTTATTGAGCACCCTTGTCCATTTTACTGAATGCTTGTTGTAATAGTGTTTTTTTTTGTTCATGATCTAATTGTTCTGTTGGGATGTTAGTTTCACTTTTCTTCAGTTTGTTATTTCTGGCTAACAGTTGTTTTGCATGGTTTGACAGTCTTGCAGCGGTAGCAAGGAAGAGGCCCATCCACTATAGTACTGTTCTTTCTGCTCTGCTTGATTTTGATCCAAACTTTGAGGTGGTGAAGGGAGGTCATGGTCCAAGTATCCGCTACTGCTTTAGAACCGCTTTTTTGGGATTCCTAAGATGTACTCATCCGTCCATTATAGAGGTAAGACTTCATGTATCTGTCTTTTTATTTATACATCAAACTACATCCATACCTGTTTTCCTTTCTCATCTTTCTTCATTTGACTATAGATCAGTTGACCTATTCTCTATCTGCTGCAGTACTTTATGTTTTGACCATATAATTTGACTTTATGTTATTGTACTTTTTAGTAGGGAAGCACATATGAATCTACTGCTCTATAAATAAGTACTTTCTGAGTTAGGAACCCTTGAGCTCAAAACTACAATTTTTGTTGTTGTATTGTTTGGGCTCTTTCTATTGTGCTCTGTGGACATGAAAGTTCTTGCGGTCTATTGGGTCATTCGTGATAATAGAGACCTAGTAGTTGTCTGTTACTATTATGGTTGACAAGTTGTGTTATGTTTTATCACAGTCCAAAGATAGATTGCTTAGGGTTCTAAGAGCAATGAATGCTGGGGATGCGGCTGATCAAGTTCTTAGGCAGGTTGATAAAATGATGAAACAGGCTGAACGCGCTTCTCGTGACGCCAGGTTGGGCAAGGTAATTAACATGCTCAATTACTATCAACTGTACAAATGATTTTCTCATAAGTTCTGGACTTTTAGTTTCAGTTGCCTCACTTTAAAATACTTTTTGTAAATCAGGATGATCAATTGGCAAACCAGCCACCTTTTTCAGGGGATCTGTTTAAGAAAAGGTCTATGGCGAATGATTATGAAGACCCAATAAATAGTTATGAGGTGGCTTCCAAGCGGGTTCGTTATAGTACCAATGCGCATTCAGCTTTGCCAGCTCAAACAAATGATTCTGCGCTGGATTTTGTTTCTGCCAATGGTTTAACTCCCAACAGTACCTTGATGGATATTGATCTGACTCCTGTGGAACAAATGATTGCTATGATTGGTGCTTTACTTGCAGAAGGAGAAAGGGGAGCTGATTCATTAGAAATTCTTATTTCGAAAGTTCAGCCTGATTTATTGGCTGATATAGTAATAACTAACATGAAGCACTTGCCTAAGGCTCCACCACCTTTCACGGGGCCTGGGAACTTACCAGTAAATCAACAAATTGGTTCTCTTGGTAATTCAGGTCAAGCTGTTGCAACATCTACTCCAACAGTTCCCGTGCAATCACCAGTTTTCCCTGCACAAATACCGTCCTCTTCAATCACTACAACCAGCACAGCGTTATCAGATACCTCCATTGTCAATAATCTCCCGGCAGATTCTAAACGAGATCCAAGAAGGGTAATGTGACTAGATTCTTATCACTGCTTTTCTGTACTATCTATTGTATCAGACATTTGTTTTACCTATATCAGTTTAAACTGAACAATTAGTTATCTTCTTTCAGGATCCCCGTCGCCTGGATCCTCGGCGTGTAGCTACACCCAGTGAAGTTCCATCAGTACCTGCTTCGGAGATTGGTGGTAGCATGCAATCTGATTTTGATAATTCAAATGCCTTAAGTAAGCCTCAACCAGTTCCTATTGGGGCATCTGTTGAGAATTCCTTGGAACTTATGACATCCCAATCTAAGATTGATGATGACATCTTAGAAAGCCCATTGGTTTCTGGAACTGGACAACTATCCCCGAAAGAGGATGTTCCAGATGGACCCGAGCAAAGGGCCGAAAGGCTCCCCATTCCAGGGGTCGATGATACTTCAGATCCTGCACTTTCTCTTGCTTGGAAAGTTGACCAGGATTCAGTTGCTCCAGATTTTCCAGATGTTGCAGCTACAGTTGCAGATGAGACATTATCTTCGTTAGAAGTTGAGCAGCATTCTCCATCTGTTTCAAATGCATCTGCTTCCGAAGAGATCTGTCTGGACTTGCCCCAACTTCCGTTATATGTTGAGATTCCTGAAGAGGAGCAAAGAAATGTGAGGAATCTGGCTGTTGAACGGATTATTGTGTCATACAAACATTTACAGGGTACCAGTTGTAGCTTGACACGCATGGTATTACTTGCCCGTTTGGTTGTTCAGGTAGGTCAAACTTATTTGCCTATTTGGTTGATTTATTGTAGAATGTGTCTTTCTTTGGCCCATCTGCTGTTGTCACTTGACAAATCTGCGCGGAACTGTCTAAATAGGGTTTCTATGTTATCTAGGCTATTTAGTTGTTATTTTGGTGTCCTATTTGCTATGAGTTGTTTAAGGATTTCCTATTTCTGATGGGTTGATTTTCCTATAAATACTCTTAATATGTTATAGTTAGGAATTAACTTTGGAATATTGTATACTGAACTATTGAATTCCTGTCTCTCTATTGTTTCTTCTGTACCTCCCTTTCTTCTATTGTTTCCCCTTTTTCGCCTTAATTATCATCTTCTCTCTGGTTCTCTCTCTCTCTCAGATTTTTAGTTCTTGGTTACTGTTCTCCGTCACGTATATTATGAGCTTGTTCTCTTTTTGTTGTACCAATTGGTTAATATGAGTCGGGTACAGTGTTTTTTAACCAAAAAATTTGATATGACATCTGAGTAATGAGGTCCAATTTTGGTTGGAATAGGATGTGTATGTTTTGTACTTTAGTAATCTAATACAGATTCTGTTTGGATTGTTCTCTGTCCATCTTCTTTCTTTATCATCAGTAACTTCTGTGTGTCTCTTCTCGGCTGATGGTCACTTGGCTAATTCGGCCTGCTTAATCTCCTCCGGTTGGGAGTATATGCATTGTTCCGATCTCCATGTATATCGTGTGGGCTTCATGGGCTTGGTCACTACTCTCCAACCAGCCTTGGAATCCTTTGTACACACTGCTTTTTTAATGGTTTTGTACTATGGCTGTTCTATGGAGCTACCTAATTTGTCCTTCATATTAGATCTTGGCTGAGAGCTATTTTTTTTTATCAGCAAAAGAGTACTCTTATCAATAGAGAGAAGAGAGTACAGAGGGAAAGAAAACTTTCCCGAATCTGGTCTATGTCCATGATTGGATTTTTCTTTTGTTTAATTCTCATCCACCGGGAGTGATATTGGACATTCAGTTCAACTCTTAAGGAATTGCAACAATTGTGATGAAGATGGTAAATATTTGAATTATGGTGTGTTTAATCCTTGGTTGCTGGCACCAGATAGCTGAGTTGGCGACTCTACAATGCGTGCTTGCCACTGATCTGTTGTCATCTCCTTATCACTCCTGATGTAAATAATAGATGAATGAATTACCTTTTTTAACAGTTTATATGTTGACTTATATGCTATTATTTTCACAGGCTTATGCCGATGATGATGTGGTAACAATGTTGCAGAAACATATTGTTGTGGATTACCAAGAGCAAAAGGTATGTGCTGGGGGATGGTAGCCTTTCAAATTTGCTTTTCTCTACATGGGTCAATACCTGAATAAATTTGATTGCTCGACCTTTTGGCATTGGCAGTTGATTCTTCTTTCCAAGCATTTTTCTTTAGACATCTTTTCAACTAATATTATTTTTTATGACCTTCTTTAGACCCCCCTCCTTTCAACTTCTTATTAATATCAATTTGTTTTTCAGGGACATGAGCTTGTATTGCAAATCCTGTATCATTTGCGTTCTCTCATGGTTGCAGATCAAAATGAGAACTCTTCGTTGGCTGCTGCTGCTGCATATGAAAAATTCCTCTTGACAGTGGTAAGCACTTTGTAGCTAGTGTAACGGTATCTTTAATTATATGATGATCAACTTTCCGGCCTTTCAATGTAGGCTAAGTCTTTGCTGGACAACTTTCCGGCCTCAGACAAGTCTTTCAGCAGGCTTCTTGGTGAAGTTCCACATCTTCCTGAATCTGCCTTAAAAATTCTGGAAGATCTCTGCTATGCTGATGTTATTGATCAGAGTGGAAGAGTTGTTCGTGATGCTGAGCGTGTTACCCAAGGCCTTGGTGCTGTATGGAGTTTGATACTGGGACGCCCATGTAACCGACAAGCCTGCTTAAGTATAGTTTTGAAGGTAATCTGGGCATTAGAATCTTGTAGCACAATATATTTCCTGTTGAAGTATACACATTGAAAATGAGGAGTTTGAGACGGCTTGATATACTAATTGGACCATCCATGATCCACCTAACAGTTTAAGCTTTTAGGTTGAAGTTTATCATGGAGTTATAGCTGGTTTGGTCTTGAGCCTGTGTGGCTTGTTTATCTTGCTTCTCCGTTTTATTCTTGGTCCATACGTAGAGCATGTCTGTACGTGAGGGGAGTGTTGAAGTATCCCACATTGGTAATGTGTGGAATATGAGACAGCTGTTATACTAGTTGGGTCGTCCGATTAACATATTAAGCTTTTAGGTTGGAGTAAGTTTAAGTGTTCTAATTATGAATTTACTTTTATCTGCAGTCAATATGCTTGTTTTTAGAAGTTGAAATAATTACTGGGAAGTATGAGAATGGCTTATTCAAAATAGTTTACCAGTTCCTTAGTTTTGTTTGTTCCATGAATTTGTAAAAATATTTTGTGAGAATGGCTTATCTTATCTTCACCTAATCGGTCCCATAAACAGGGAAATAGAAGAAAGACATATAATGAGGGCCCCCATTTGCTGTAATCTTGACCTATACTTAAGTATAATTGCATGCTAGCACATCATTTGCGCAAGAGAGTGGTGAAGGACCTGTAGAAGACATAATGAGGGCCATCCTGCTGTGCGTTTATACCCACACATGTAGCTTATCATTTGCTCAAGAAAGTGGTAAAGGACCTGTAGAAATAATGAGTGCCGTCCTGTTGTGAATGTATGCATACACATGTAGGCAATTATGGGTATCTGGGTTATCTACCATCAGCTGGATATTGTGTGAGCTTACATCAATTTGTAATCTGCGTGAAAAGGATCTTTAATTAGATTCTTGGGGGCATTCCCTATTGCTTGATCCCCTATGATTAATGCTTCTCATATTCCATAGGAAAAAAATAACCATACACGACTGTCTTACCTACACTCATTTTTCTCACCTAATATCATATTTATGTTCTCTACTGATATTTGTTGCTTATGATTTTATTTTTCATTTGCAGTGTGCGATCCATTCACAAGATGAAATACGAGCAAAAGCTATACGTCTGGTATTCACTTCTAATTTATTCTGTAGGGTCTAGTTAATGGGTCTTTTCTAGCTGTTGGTAGGGTTTCTCACATGTATAAACGAAATTTAAGCTGTGATGATTGAAACTTTCTTCTATTTGAGTTGACAGGTAGCAAATAAGCTCTATCTGCTGAGCTACATATTAGAGAATGTGGAGCTGTTTGCAACAAATATGTTACTCTCTGCTGTTGACAGGCCTGTTTCAAATACAGAGCTTTCACAATCTGAGTCCAGTGAGCTAAGAGCTGAAGGGCAGGTAAAGAATATTCTCTCTTCCCAATCTTAAATAGGACGGATATCTGGCATCTTCAAATAAAGTATGTATAATTATTGTTTTATTAAAAAAATACTGATAATATTTGTTGCTTTTTGTAGTATTTTGTTGAATACCATAAGCATTTTCATATAAAGCATGTATTATTATTGTTGTTATTGTCTTTGGCTCTTTTAAGGTGTCACTTAAGAAGAAAGATTCTACTTTATGATGCAGCCACTAGCAATAGCATGGTTTCTTGGGCATCATCATCTTGTTCATTGGCTTCATTTGAGAAGCAGTGGGTTCTGTTTTTGGTGATGATGCCTTCTATTTTCAGCCAAAGTTAGAATGCAGGCCCCTTTCTGTAGTCTGTTCTTAGCATGGTTTGTGACCTAAAATCCCTTTAGTAACTTAGCATTTACTGGCGTGAAACTCCTGAGAGAGAGTGATATCTTTCTTTTTCCCTATATGAACATGTGAACTGTATATCTTTCCACACAGACCAAATCTTTATTCATACCTTGCTTTTAAGTATACTCACCATTAGCTGGGTGGCCATATGTATTTTGCTTGTGAATATATGTCACGTCTCTTGGACCAGGATAATGAGCTATGCTTGTATCTCATTCATGTTTTTCGGTTGTGGTGTTCATTATGTGATTTATTATTTTATTTTTGCAGATTGGAAACCAGGAAACTTCTGTTAGTGGATCTCAAGTATCAGAGCCTGGAACTTCTGAAAATAACTCCAGCAGTGTGCAAGTAACTCACCAGAGTGTTTCAACTATGTCAATTTCTGAAGCCCAGCGGCTCATATCTTTGTTTTTTGCTTTGTGCACCAAGGTTTGTCCAGGGTGGCTCCAAATGATAACCAAGGAGGACAATATTACTTTTCATTTTTTATTTTGTTTGTATCTATGGTGCTGACACACTTTCTTTCCTTGTAGAAACCTAGTCTCCTTCGACTAGTGTTCGATATTTATGGGCGAGCTCCTAAAACTGTTAAGCAGGTTTGTTTTTACTGGTTTTAGAAAAAAAGATTCTTGATAATTGTTAGCAGGTTACATTGAGTATAAAGCATGTGCCATGTGTGTGTGTGTATCAGACTCTGTTCTCGTTGGGGACGCTGACCATTTACCATATGGAGTTTTGTCTGTTTAGCAACACTTCTTCCTTAAAAAATTTATGCATTAAGTTTATGCAAAAGATAAGATGTTTACGAGCTACTGGTTGGTTTAGACAACTAACCCAACCACGGGCAAGTTTGAGTTGGATCTTGCAATCACCTATTTCTAATCAACAATAGACATCTGTACATGTGTTATATGACCATATGTCAGTTGTCTCCTGTGTGTGTGTGTGTGTTGAAGAGCGTGGGTTTCAAATTTGAAGGGGTTCTTGCCTGATGGGCCATTGGATCATCAACCTTATGCCTCTTCATGTAAACAAAATATCTTTCAGTGCTAATAATCTAGTTTTCATATGACTAAAAATGGTGTTTACCCTCCTGTTGGTTCTCATTTTAATCTGAGTCAATTTATTGCATGCAATTTCCTCTATTATCTAATTTCTTAGCGGACTTTTGACTTGATGCAGGCTATTCATCGCCACATGCCAATTCTTATCAGAGCCCTAGGGTCATCTAATTCTGAGTTACTTCGTATTGTATCTGATCCACCTCAAGAAACTGAAAATTTGTTGATGGCAGTAGGTTCCCTTTGTGATTGTTATAATTGAACTTAAGAGCTTTTTTACTTTGTAATATATTTCACATTTTCCTTTTGTTACATATTATTTTTAAATTTGTAAATGTTGGTTCTTTGCAAGGTTCTACAAGTGCTGACTCAAGAAGCAACACCTTCTCCTAACCTGATAGCAACTGTCAAACATTTGTATGAAACTAAATTAAAGGTTGTATCTTTTAACCAAATGTAAACCCTCTTTGATTTCTGTCAATAACTTTGCCATGTTGATACTTTGTGGACTTGTTTTCTTGTAGGATGCCACTATACTTATCCCAATGCTATCTTCACTTTCTAAAGATGAGGTTTGTGTCACACTATTTTTCTTCTTTTTTCACTCCAAATCTCTTGTATGATTGTGCCCATGGGGTTTCAGGATGTATGGAAACTATGGGTGCATGTTGCTGTTGAACTTTGTTGACTTCCGACTAGAACTAAGAAATTTGTTATCTTTCTAACAAGGATTTAACTCAATATACGTGCTATCTAACCTTTTGTTGATGACTATTTTGTTAACTTAATTTATTCAATGAGCTATATCATCTGGGCATGTTAGAGTGCCAGTTCTGATCTCAGGTTTCTTGTCACCCCTATTAGGCTGTAACCCCATTCTATGCTTCTAGTAAGCTTGCATACTTTGGTCTGTGATTGCTACACATGAACCCTTATTTCTTGTTTGGAACTTGGAAGTTAATCAAGCATTCTATTCTAGGCTGGCTTGACCTCCTAAACATCTGCACAAATACTAGAAAGTATACCATGGTTTTTGGAGTTAAAAGACTATAAACTAGTACTACATATAAATAAAAAAAAGTTAGTGCTATTTGGCACCTGGCAGCATGTCTGATAAAATGGATTGGTGTGCACACAAAACTTGTTAATAAGCTATGGCTCATCTCTATATTATACATAATGGGGTTGGCTGGGTTTGAGTTTTAGACCAACTCTAGTCAACTAGACTGCAATTTGTCCCCTTAACTTTTGCACATTTGCAGAAGCTATCCAATATGTACATAATTAAATTTTGTCCTAATATCTGAAAGTATTCAACTTTAAGAATGATCTTTCCACTATATTAACTTAAATATTGCTAAAAAAAAACTAAAAAGAAAAACACTTTTTGCAACTATAGAGCAGCACGGGTGCAGAAGGGCTAGTACTTGTTTAATGTTCAGGTTTTTGGCATTTAGCGTGGATTCCACGTCACTTGTTGCTTGTTTATAGATGCAAAGAAATCAAATTTCTTTAGCTGCAGTCTTTGTACTCGTGTATAGTTTTATGTCTCTATATTATTTCCTTGTAGGCTACCTTTTATTGTTATTATTGTGTTCTAATTTTTTTGTTATTGGGACGTTCTAGTTCAAAGCAAATTAAAGAACTGAATGTATCCAAGTTAAATTAGAAAAACAACAAAATTCTGATCCGACTATTGAACTAATTAAGAGAGTTTTGAATTTTTATATTATTTTTAAACCTCAGTTTGAATAATTTGAAGACAAATTTTCACCAGTTCCAAGGGAAGGTTGTTTAATGACAGGATTCCATGTTAGTTCTTATGCCATGTTTATATCTCAAATGCAGACATGCTTGTTTAATTATATTTTACAGTATGTTTCTTGTGTTAATTGTATTTGGATGTTGCTTACGATGTCGAACTTACGTCCATGGTATCAGGTTTTACCAATTTTTCCTCGGCTTGTGAACCTTCCTCTAGATAAGTTCCAGACAGCACTCGCACACATTCTTCAGGTATGCATATGCTTTATGAGGCGGTTTTCATATATAATGCATATCGTACTGTATTTTGTCTTGGATAATGGATAATCCTATCCTCAGGAAAACTCATATTTCACTCAGTTTTTTTCCCATGGTGGTTTGACGGAGTATACACTTTTTGAATTGGGGCCATTACATATATGTTGAACTCTAGTAAATTAAACATACACGTGGGATATATATTTCTAAGACATTAAGCTATATATAGTTGCTAGACTGCTAAGAAGAATAAAAAAAGCTATTTCATTTATATTCTTCTTGCTTGGAAAAAGTAACCTATGCATGGATTTGGTAAGTACTATTGTTGTCCACTCACTCCTTAAGAGCTCTCTGACTAAATCAGGGTTTTCGAATCTAGGATCATGCGCTGCAATGATAATTATTTGATTGCTTTTTTCAAATCTCTATGTTTTATCATCTAAGGATTTTTTCTATCTATTTTGATGGGTTATAGGTTATTTCCTTATGAGAGTTCTGATGTCCATTGCAGGGTTCTGCCCATACTGGTCCAGCATTGACACCAGCTGAAGTGTTGGTTGCCATCCATGATATTCGTCCTGAGAAAGATGGTCTTCCATTGAAAAAGGCACGTCTTCTATCTTTCGTAATTGATGATTTTGTTAGTAATGAGGCATTGATTGGTAGACTGTATCAACAATTTGCGACCTGATTTATATGTTGGTACTCTGTGTGCTCCGACTTTCAGTTCCATGTTTCACTAAGTGGTCTGTTTTAAATTCTTAGCTATCCTATATGATGGTTGTGAACATGTTACATGCATATTACAATCTTGCATACTTGGCTGTGCAAGACATACCAGCTGATTTTGAAATAAGGGTCATCTTTGAAGAGAACTTGGAGGATTGAGAACATGTTACATGCATATTCAATATTCTTCTAGGTGTATGTACTTGTATATATTATTATTCCCTTATGGGGAATTTTAATTAATGATCTAAAATAAGACTTTGTCTTGAAACTTAAATATAAACTAAACCAACTTGAGGTTGTATGTGGTACTCAACACATAATCACCGGCAGCCACAGATCTGAACCTTTCTATCATCCTTATGATTAGCTCCTTGTGCACTGATGGCTATTTGCTGAAGGAGTTCCTGTTAGATTTCATCCTCTTGGTTGATGTTGATGGGTTGTCAATCTAGGAGACAGCAGCAGCAACTCTGCAACTCATGCATATGTTTTCATGAAAGAACTATAATTAGGGTTCACATTGATCAGGCATCAGGGATTTTAGGATTCCAATGGGAATGCACACTAGCAGCGATTTTGATGAAAAGCCAAAACCAAATATTCTAAACTGGGAGTTAACGAGTTACGAAATCACATTTAATAGACAAGATTATCCAAATTCACTTGTTGTGATGGTTGCAGTGTATACGTATATGGGTTACAATTGCCACTCTTAGTTCTGGTTAACAATGTTCGTTGTATGTATGTTGCATGAAACATTGTATAGAATCGTCCCATGCCCATGGCATATGTGGTTTTTTGTTGATAGTTAATTGTTGAGGTCATTTAATGTATTATTTTCTTCCAATTTATGTTTTCAGATAACAGATGCTTGTTCAGCCTGTTTTGAGCAACGCACAGTTTTCACTCAGCAGGTCTTGGCAAAGGCCTTGAATCAGATGGTATGTAACTGTGATTCTCAATCTTATGTTATTGATATTCAACTAGTTCTTTATTGTAATTTCCTGCCTTTCCAGGTGGATCAAACTCCTTTACCTCTACTATTTATGAGATCAGTGATTCAGGCAATTGATGCTTTTCCTGCACTGGTAAAGTTATTCTTCATTTGCATTATCTGTATGACTGTACGACTAAAACTTAGTTCTTACATCAAAACATCTACTAGAATGATACACGATTTTCATTGCTGGTTTACATTTGGTTGATCTACAGTATGGGGTTGTTAAACTTTCCTAAAAGATCATTTCACTTGTCACTCTTTTTTAATTTTTATTTTCTAAACCCTTGTCATACTTCTAATGCAAGTTTTAGTAGTTTCCTTGCACAAAAGGAACATCCATAGCCCCAAGTCATTTTTGTTCTTGTTTCAAAATGTCATGCTCGACTTTCCATAAACTCCAAGATGCATAGAATTTCCCTAATTTTTGTAACGGTTCAGTTTTTAAAGTTTCTTGGCTTCTTTTGTTTCTAGTTCCTTTTTCAACTCATGTATCTATCTCACAGTAGTGATTTTGTCTTTGCTGTGGTATTATGCTTGTGGGTTAAGTTGGGATATTCCGCGGGAAAGAAACTGGTTTGGTTAATATGATTTTTTTCTTCAGGTGGATTTTGTTATGGAGATACTCTCCAAACTGGTCGGTAGACAGGTAAGTTGACATCGTATTTTCTTGAGTTTGTTTTCAATTATAACTAGGGATTGTTAATGCTTATCTTTGTTTGGGTGCAGGTGTGGAAAATGCCCAAATTGTGGGTTGGGTTTTTGAAATGTGTGTCTCAGACACAACCACATTCTTTCCGTGTGTTTTTACAGGTATTGCCTGTTCTATTAACGGTTTACTCGTGCCTTTGTCGGTTATTCACTTTGATATATATATATATATATATATTTTTTTTTTTTCTTTCCCTATTTCGTTGTTGCAGCTACCTCCTCCACAGCTTGAAAGTGCTTTGAACAGGCATGCTAACCTCAGGGGTTCACTTGCTGCATATGCCAGCCAACCAAGTATAAGAGCTTCATTGCCTCGGTACGAGTCATCTTGGATTTCATAAATCACTTGCTACGAGCCAAATCTATTCTATTCACTTGGTCTTTATTTTTGCCTCTAATTTGGATTGTTGTATTCTGGTTAATGTGCTGCTGTTTGTGCAGATCGACACTGGCAGTTCTCGGTGTTGCAAATGACACGCAGACACAGCAATCACATCTCCCGCCCTTGCACCCTCCCGACACAAGTTCGTCTGTTCATGGAACGACATTGACATGACAATCTCATTCCCTTGGGATTATTTTAGTACTTCCCGTGTCTCAAGTCTTCACAGGTCGCTGTAAACCAGTCACAAGGTTGACTTTCCAGTTCCCGTGGTTTGAATCGTTTGAAAGGAAATTGCTGATGGGAAGCTCAAATTGTGGCCGGTCAGAGATGTTGGACTGTTTGGCTGGTGGATCAAGTCATTGCTTGCAAGACAGTAAGCAACAAACCACCATTCAAGCAAAAACAATCTCCCCCAAATACAAGAATATTGTAACATAGTTTGATTTAGTCTTTAGGCTTTTGAGAGGAATTGTGTATTTTTGTTCTTTCAAATTTTGGCTTCATCGTCCTCGTTTGGTGTCTGTAATTAAGTGCTCAAAACTGTGTAAGTAGTAGTAATTTGTTAAAGATAAGTGGTAGCACTAGCAATGTGATGTGAATGTCGTGATTTTTACAGAATATGAAAAATAGTGTATGCATTGTGTACACCGAAACTTGAAATATGGCAGAGGGAGAAAACTTTTCCATGTTCACTCTAGTACCTGTCGACTGCATGTTCAAACTAGGTATTAATGTTGAACACAAGATAATGGAAACAATAAAATTATGAGCAGAAGATTTCTTGTGTACAATGGGTGCAGGACTCTAGGTACTATATTTGGTAAGACACCGTTGTGCCTCCAAGAAGCGGTGTACGCTCAGTTCTTCATCATGTTTGTGTTCATGATGGTTGCTCCACGAATGAGGCCTCTTGCGTTTGCTTCTCCCGAACGTTCCTGCAAAACAAGGTTTTCCTTATTAAAGACCCCTCTGACGCTTAAGTCGGCGAGAGTATGATGATAGAGGTCGATTCCTTAGTGAATATTATCTTGGAAATTGTCTGCAAACCTTTTGACGCTTAAGTCGGCGAGAGTATAATGATAGAGGTCGATTCCTTAGTGGATATTCTCTTGGAAATTGTGTGCTTACCTCTCTTATTGTGACCTCATGATCTCTAAATAGGAAATGGGGACGTACCTCCTCATTACTCATTTGCTTTCTTAGTCTTAGGTTACTTTACACTTAAAATACCTGCATGGGACAAGGATCATATGATTATTATGCATATAGATTTGGCTACATTCTATATTCAGATATAATAATATTGGTAACAATTAAATTCAATTCCAAAAGCTATATCAATTCAATGTAATGACAAGCTACCTTTCCATGATTTTTTAAAGTCAGATATTACAGGAGGACTGAGGTATAGGACAACCACAACAACCAAAGCATAAAACAGATTAACCAATTAATACCCTAAACAAACACCACAACTCTACAACAAGAAACGAATTTCCGTTTCCGTGAAAGAATATCATGCACAATATTTGTACAAGCAAATATCCGAAAGCCGGCTCTGTAATGCCCATCTCGGTTACTCCAAACAGGTCATGAATTTCAGCAATTCTATATTACTGAGGGTTGGTTGTTACCATATCGGCAAAATTGTCGGGAACATCATTTAATGGGAACGATGGCGTCAAGGTTCTTTTGAAGCACCCAGCCTCCGGGATAGAAAATATTCCGAGATTCCAAATGGAGATGCCAGTTCATAACTCTCGAGCAACCAACCGGTGTACCTTCCATTTCACTTTCATCTTCCACTATTTGCTCTATAAATGTAGTTTCCTGTGAGAAGGAACTCACTGTCAATACAATACATAAATGACAATAGCAACAAACATCATCGCAATTGAAAATGCAATAGAGACCTGGAAACCCTCCTTCACTGAGTCCAACTGTCGGATCAGGGTCGATGTGGGGCGTCTCCTCCATCTCTTTGGGTCCCACAACATGGTGCTGTTGAAAGCAAATCCCGACATATCAACATGAAATCTACGGAGCCTCTTGCTTTTCTCATTGGTGTGCCACCCAATTACTTGGCTTCCGTTGCACACTGGACCCTCCAATATTGCCTTATTTTTGCTTTGTGCAAGCATAGCAACAGGCCAAGTACCAAAGCAACTAAAATACAAGAGAAGAAACTAGAATTTAGCGAGAGAACATGATTCAGGAAGGAAGGAAGCAACAAATCACAAAGTGACTAAACTCTGACTGCGAACAAATCTTTTTCGAATTATTGTTGAGCACAATTAGGAATTCAGAATCTACTACGTAGATAACAGAGTATTTTTTTCCTAATAACAATAATAATCATTCCGTTATGAAACAATAGCAAAAATCTATCCATGTAATAATACGCATCTCATCTCATGGTTGTCCTTCAAAATCATGACATAAGTGAACAGAACATAAAGAATATAAAGGCTAAAAGGGAATAAACGGCTAAAATAAGTTGGACCTTGACTTACTACATAATGACACACAACTTTAGTGTAGGAAAAAAACTTATCAAACAAGTCATTAGTCACACGGACAAAACATGGCTAGTACATGGGAAGTTGGGAACAAACTTTTTGGCAGGAAATAATCGCCATCAGACTCCATATCTATACCAGTACTGGTAAGGTATATAAAATCAGATCAATAAAGGGAAAATATTTCCAGTGAGATCCCATTTATATTACATTCCAAAAGTGGAAAGGGACAAAAATAAGTTGATTATTATTAGATACGCGTTATAAGATTCATGAATGGGCAACAATTTCAAAATTTGCATTTAGATCAAGGGTATAAAATTAATGAAGTGTAACTTCATGACCAAATAACTGGTTTAATATCCTCTAATTTCTTGTCGCATATCCAAACAAGTGAAACTTTCATTTTCACTGTTAATTTATGATATATCCTAACCTTCCCTTCACTTAACCCTTCATTTCCTTCCCAACTAGAATTTCACAAAAGTTCTTTAAGTATGTTTCTCAGGTGCAAGCATGAGTCCATAAGAGTAAGAGAGTCATAGTTGTGCAAACAGATTGAATAAAGCAGAGTCATGACCACCAACTATGAAGGACTGACACATTCAGGAATAACGAATCGGACAAGAATATGTGCCAATTCGCTCCAAATACGTGTTGAATACACGGATTTGGTTTAAATATTTAAAAAGATAAAGATTCGTTCACAGATCCTTGCCGATTACCTAAAAATCTCACTATCAATGACTAATGAATTATGACTTATTATAATGGATGGTAATATGTTTTGTTTTGATCATTATTAAACTCTTATATAATTAAAATTACATATTCACATAAAATATATTTCAATAAAACAAATTTACCATCCTAACGAATTGTATCCTACATTTGATTGAAAATTGCAAATCACACGTCTGAATTGCATATCTGCGTTGGTGCCTCCTAGACTACCAAACAAGTGCACGCCAACTATATATGTCAGATGTGTTATGTTAATAACATTCTTTAGTTGACATGATACGTAGCATCCTCAGATACATGAGAACCATTATCATCAAATTATCTTGGAATATCTACAATATAATCAATGCAAAAACAAAAGCAAAAACAGGATGCACCATAGAAACTTAGCAAGTTGAAACGGTAGGGCTATAGTGATAAGCAAACATAACCAACAAGCAACAACTACCAGGTTTATGCAGTTTGATGATAGCAAACAGCCCATACTGATGGAAGAGCACATCCAGTTAGCATATATGCATAGTTCAGGGCCTAATCCAAGAAGTAGTACTACTAGCAGGACAAAATTAATGAATGCAACCATGGTATAGCCGTATAGCAATAGATTCAAATGTTTCAGCGTGTATTAAGATGATAAGTCAAGCATTGTTATAGAGAAATTAATGCCAGCAGAAATCATCGGTTCATAGTTCATACTAAAGTACCTGATTCCTCTCAAGCTTTCAAACAAGTCGAGCGAATAGATGTTGTCATCGTCACCAAAGTAGACAATTCCATCAAGCCTGTGACGCTCAATGTGCTCCAATGCCGTATTTCTCTGATGAACACCTCTGTCCTTCACGTTTGTCAAATTCTTTGCACACACCAAATGTCTGTACATCACCCCTGTCTTCCTCAACACCTCCGCTGTCTCCACCGAGG
Source organism: Pelargonium nanum (assembly GCA_036897485.1). Lineage (NCBI taxonomy): Eukaryota > Viridiplantae > Streptophyta > Magnoliopsida > Geraniales > Geraniaceae > Pelargonium > Pelargonium nanum. Next base: position 511 of record JAYMTF010000898.1, on the reverse strand, counting down.
CCGAATTCATCTCTACCACAATCCACAGCAGCGGCGGCGGAACCAGCCTCAGCACCTGCGCCATTCTGTTCAGGAAATATGCCTGCAACGCCCGATTATACGTTGGCGTCACCAAAATCAACTGCTTCCTCGGCACAAAATCAACCATCTCCTTCACTCTCGACTCCTTCTCCACCCCCAAGCTGACCAAATCAACGAATAAATCCTCGCGCCTAACGCCCCTATCGGCATCGTTCTCCTCCAATTGCGCATTCACATGCTGTGGCTTGATCTCGAACGAGAAGTCCTGGCTCCGAATCTCGTCCACATGCCCAAACGGCATCATACCTGCCAAGAAACCTAGGAAGAAAAATATCAGGTAACGGTACGACGATCTCCTCCATCCTTTCCTCGAGAACGCCCCAGCGGCAAACCTCCAAACTTGCGCCGCGAAGTCGCCAAACACTGCCGGCGCCGGAGACGAGTATTTGTCGTAGGGGAAGAGCTTGCTGGACGGCGAAGAAAGGGGTAA
>JAYMTF010000897.1:0-28562 GCA_036897485.1 Pelargonium nanum | reverse complement strand
GGCGGAAGGATCGCGGCTGGAGCTCCGGCGGAATCATTTTCGCCGGTCGACGGCGGCGATTCGGGTCCGATTTGGTGGAGCTGGTGGTTTTGTGTGTGGAGTTGGGGTGTGAGACCAGACGATGATCTGCGATTTTGGGGAAAAGAGACGGTGACGTGTTTGGGATTATCTCAGCCGTTGGATCGTGGTTCTTGTGGGGTACATCGTGACGTGTATTGTTGCTATTGGTCCATGATTCAGCGACTATGAACTCGGCTGCTGCATATTTTCCACAGCTCGGTTAGCTAAGCAGTGGATATATTTATTTTGTAAGAAAAATAAATAAATAAAACTCTATAATATTTAACGAATCGTTACTTGAGTTTCGGGTCGGCTTTTTCATGGTATTTGTTTCATAGAGGGAAAAAGTGTCAAAATAGTCCATAAACTATTCAGATCGTGTCATTTTCGTCTTTGAACTATCAAACGTGCGGTATTAGTCCAAAAGTTTACAAAACGAGCCAAATTAGTCCAAAGTATTTCAAAAAGTGTGCCGATTCAGGACATTCCGTCTATGTATTTGACGGAATGTCTTGATTTGGCTCGATTCTAAAATCGTTTGAACTAAACTGGCACGTTTGAATAACATATGGACTAAATTGGCTCGTTTGATAGTTCAGGAATGAAAATGTCACGTTCTGGATAGTTCAGGGATTAAATTGGCACTTTTTCCTTCTTAAAACAAGTGATATACGTTCCAATATTGTCATAATTTAGTCTCTTAATTATATAATTTTGTTTTAAATTAATCTAATCCGTAAATTTGTATGTGTAGCAATAGCTAAACACATGATAATAAAACGGATGACACACAAGACGAGTATGTAGAGGGACACTATTGTTTTTTTCTTTTGACAAAACGATTTATACCGTCGTTGTAAATGTCACATTATTGCCATGTGGACGTTCAACCATCGCAACATATACACTACGCCGTCATATCTTTTTTACAAAAAAAGTTAAATTAAATGTTGTATCATCTCAATTTAACATACGTACAAATTCGGCCAAGTCGGTGGTCTCACGTATTTGTTTACGGATTTCATACTCGAGCCAAATCGTTCTCCTAATTTCAAATTGTGTGTCTTTACTACAATCTTTTACTAGTTCGAGTTGTAGGTTTGTACGTAGGTATGCAAACAGGGTAGCACATTCGTTTGCACGTTACTCGGGTTCTTTGTCAGGTCTTATTGAGTGGGACGAAGATGCTCTTCCGCAGGTTGATCTTAATGATCACAATAATGGGCCTGTAAGAAAAGCCCATGAATGGCAAATATATTAAAATCCAAAAAATCTCCAATTGGGTCTTACAATATTAGAATTCAACACTCTCATGCAACGGCCCAATAATTCCACAAGTTAGAGTCAAAATACATGCATGGATGACAAAACTTGTCCTTCATAATTCAACCAAACGAGTTGATCGACGTCAATCAGTTTAATTAAACGAATTATGTACACGGGTTCGGTACAAGACACCCGATTATTAAACGTTGAGTTACTCAACTAAACCCGGCATAACCTGATTAAGTTGAATTGAAACCTGTTTAAATATGTGTTTTGTCACGAATCATGACCCGAATCGTCAGTACTAATTGTCGGTGAGGGGGGTTGCCTTGTGAATGAACAATCTTGAGACGTGTTCGACATGGTATTCGAGCTGGTGTGGAAGAAGCGCCCTTAAAAATTACATGTTGATATAACAGTGGTCGGCAAAGAGGTGCACCTTTAAGATCACATGGTGAAAGAACATACTTGAGAAGTATCCTTAAAATTCGTTCAATGGAATAAAACGCGTAAAACTTAATCGAAGACACTATTGTTTGTATGTATATTTCACAAATGCATAATATATAAAACCCAAAAAAATGCAATTGAACTCAAGGGTAGTGGCGCAGTTGGCAACACAGGCTGCATGAGTGGGAAGAGCGCTTGCGTTCGATCCCCGCTCAACACACATGGGGAGAGGTGAAGACTATAACTGTGAACAAATCTCGAATGAGGATTAGTCTGAGTCTGATAAAACGGTTTAAAGGTGCCAACCGCGAATGTGCGGGCCTGCTCAGGAACCCCATAGTATAAACCGAAAAAAAAATGCAATTGAAAGGTTTTGCGATGAGAGTAAATTTTGTGGGTAGCTTCAAAAATTAATTTCAAGGAGTGAAAAGACCAAAACCTCCTCACACCACCGTCCAACACATTAAATATGTAATGGGCAGCACCAACATCATGTGATCAACTTTGAAGGATAGGTTTTTTTAATTTTGCAAAATATATATAAATATCATCATCTAATCTCCAACCTCACTCCATTTTATTATATTATTGAGCCCTACTTAATTGCTCTTGGATCTTGTGATTATTATCATTTCTTTTTATCAATGTCTTGTGCTTAGATTATACTTAATTACATACATAATACATAATTTTTTTTTAATAAGCAACGGGACAGCAAGTCTGTAAAGGCCAGTGTTTCTCACCCTTTAGAGGGGGCGTCACGTTCTCCTTTTAAACCAACCTCATACCGTCGGCAAAAAAGGCTCGAACCTGAGACCTCAAAGATAATCTAAAACACATTAACCGCTTGGTTCAACATGTCTTGATTACATAGTACATATTGATCACCTTTCATTGACCAATATTGAAGAAAAAAGATTTAATGTGACAAATTATGTGTTGTGCCAAATGAAAACATCTTTGACTAGTTTGTCTAGATCTCGAGACTGTTATACTTTTGAACGATTTTAAGAATGCGCTTTAAAGTTTGAAATGTTGACTGAAATGTTTGAATTCAGGTGGTCAATGAAGAAGTAAAACATATAACATACAATTATGCATATTGGAAACATTATCGTTGCGCGTAATCCGAAAGTTTCAAATGTAGTTATTGAAACATATTCCAAAACCTGTAACTCTAACTCATTTCTTCAGAGTTCTCAAGTTATGTAAACCTTGAATATTTGAGCTTTCACTTATCAACTTAACATTTTGAGTTTAAGTCGCTCTTTCGAAAAAATCTGTAATAGTTGGAGCTTTCACCTATAACTTATTTTTTGAGTTGGAGTTGCTCTTTCTTTTCGAATTCTCAAGATCTATATCTATTGTTGAGGTATTTGCTAAGTCAACTTGGATTAGTGAAGATTAAATTGAAACTTTATTAAAATAATTAGCATTAGGGTCTTGTTTAATTAGTATTAATCTCAAACTACTATACTCATAAACTAAAATGCACATGGCTTGCTTAGCCATTAGGAAAGGCAAATTCTAAAATTAACATATCTTTTTAGGAGAAGCCTTGAAATTTGGAGGTTTTGTGCACCTTCCAACACATAAAGTTGCTTGAAAGAAAGCCTATGATTGGATGCTTTAAGTGGTTAATACTAAATTATTAACATGTAACTAATTATATAGTTAATTGCATAAGCTAAAAGTATCATGTTACTACTAATTAAAGATTAAGGTCAAGGGCTTTGTGTTCCCTCACAAAACAACCACTTTGTTTAATAGTAATTTTCTATCTTTATTGTCATTCTTTTTTGCATTTGCAACATGAAGAAGACTTGTGAAACCAAATCTAGCAAATCCCAATATTTGTGCTAATTTGGATTAATTAACCATTTTTTTTAACATAATTTCTTCCTCCTCAATGTGCTTAACTAAGTAACTAACAATTGTTACCAAAGCAGGTTAAGCCAAGTGGTTGAAGTACTTCGGATTCTCTTAGATGTCTCAGGTTCGAGCCTCCCTACTTGTAGTATGAGGTAGGTTATTGGGTTTATAGGGGAGAACTATCACTGTTGTGTAGCTTAACTGATTAAAAAAATTATAATAAGTTTAAGAAACTTATGGATCGCTCGGAATAGAATGTGTTCGACAATCAAATGGAGGACGAGCTTTCCACTCTCTCAAAGATCGTCTGCTCCACCTTCCATATGGTGTCTCTTTCTTTTGGTTCGGGCTATGCTCCCCTCTCTTGGTCGCTCGGACTTTGGAAATCCAACCCGATCCAAGCTCTTTCTCTCATTGTAATCAGTTTTTTCTGGTGTATGTACTTGTTTCCCTTCTCGGGAATTATTAATATAACTACTTTTGCTGATCGAAAAGAAAAAATAAGTTTAAGAAATTCAATCCCAAAACTTTTAATTAGAACTTTCGTTTAATTGGTTTCAAATTGCAACTTCAAAAATTAGTGTTTATATAGAGTGACAATACTTTTAGAACCGGAAATACAAATTAGATTACGCTCATAACTTTTAAAAATAAATTATCGATATAAAGAAACTTTACATTTCTCGAACTCGAGATTTTTAATATACAAGACAAACGATCAATAATGGTAGTTATGATAATATTTTTGTTGTCCTCAAATCTTTCAACTATTTGGTGAGTCAGATGCAAGCAAACAAAAGTTTCTTGACTTATAGTTCCCAAATCCACAATCCAACATTGGCTTTATTGGGATTTTCTGGTTTGGATCCCAATAATTTTGTGTTCTACTGGTCGGCCTCCAATCATAATTTTTGATGATTCCATTAGTAGGGTCCTAAAAAAATACCCATTTATTTATGCAACTACATCTCATTTTTAAATTAGCATTTTCTTTTGAAACACAAAAATATCGTAGATTACCCAAGAGTAGTAGCGCAGTTGGCAACACAGGCTGCGTGAGTGGGAAGAGCGCTTCGTTCGATCCCCGCTCAACACACCCATGGGAAGAGGTGAATGATTTAACTGTGAACAAACCTCGAATGAAGATTAGTCTGAGTGTGGTAAAACGGCTTAAAGGTGCCAACCGCGAGAGTGCGGGCCCGCTCAAAAACCCCATGGTAAAAACCGAAAAAAGTGTCATAGATTGAAATGATGTTTAGATTATCGATAACTATTTAAATAATTATCAAGTCGTGGTCGTGTTTGATGTTTGTAATTAATAGTGAATTAATAAGGTTTTTGAAGTAGACTCGTGATCAACATGAGATCATCATCTTTAAGTTATATCACACCAAAATTGATATTCATTCGAGCTGGATAAGACCGGCCACAAGGGCGACAAATTTCCCATTACCAAATTTTTGTGCAACTACATTGAAATAATTTTTAGAAATATTAGTGAATATTGATTTTAGAGATTATGAGGAAATAATTAGTATAAAGTAGTCTTCAACTAGCTATAATAAAAACAAAGAGGTTTTCATTTCCTTAGAGCCACAAAAGTATTTTCATGTGGATGTGGGTCAAAGTGCATACTTGTTGGAGGAAACTTCCATGTCATGCACATTGTAGATTTTCTTTGTTTCTTTTTCCAATCTTGGAATCAAACAAAATTGCTAGTTTTGAAGACCATTATTAGCCCAAAATATGACAATTAAGTACCACTTTAATTTGATTGTAGAAAAACTTAAAATGATATAAAATAATTTAGTTGATTGTGCTACCATGCACGTTATCTAAATACTTTGTATGTTTTTTTATTATAGTAAAAAATTACACATGAAAACGTTACCTTTCTTCAAGGTTAGAATTTGTCGCTGATTTTTGAGATAACTTATGATATAATTTATATTAAAAATTCATATTATATATTATAAAGTGAAATTGTTCGATTCTTACTTACTTTACCAACGCTCGTTTACCACGTGAATGCCACTCAAAAGTCCTCCCAAACATGTTCAATAATCACAAAACCAACTTGCTAACTACATGACAACATTTATACAACCTCTACTCTTATATGGGTCACTAAAAACAATCACAAACATGGTTGATTTCAATGCTGCCCAACTTATCTTTATATATAGTTTTTGACACACAATACAACAAGAGATTTGGACTATAATTGTTTTTAGAGAGAAGAAGAAAAGTTTAGGTGGCTTTGACCAATTATGGCTATCAGCTTACCAGACAAGGCCATGTGTGTAGGTCCTCTCTAGCCTTCTATTTTTCTCTTAGTTTCTCAAAATTATTGCTAGAGAGAGAGAGAGAGAGATTTTAATAAATATGTGAGAAAGCTAGCTCAATGAGTTTTGTGTATGCAGTTTATAAGAAGCTTCTGTTTATAGAACAAATCTTATTTGTATTTTCAATACCAAAATAGGAAAAAACAAGCTCTATATCTTCAACTTCTCTTCTTGATTATGGACTTTTTATGGATCAAGAAAGGCTCATTTCTCTTCTCATGTAGTTGAAAAAAACCCCGAAAACCTCTCATTAGTAGCATTTTACTGATAGTTTTGCAGTAACAAAGCCATGTTGCTGAGCTATGATCCAAATGACAGTGAAGCTGGTATCAAGATTCTTGAGGACTTGACTGTCAATGCTCATCAAGTGCAAGAACAAGTCTTGAGTGAGATACTTACACAAAACGCGCGAACGGAGTATCTTTCGAGCTTTCTTGATGGCCAATCTGATAAGGTTTTGTTCAAGAACAAGGTTCCTGTTGTGAATTATGAAGATATCAAGCCTTTCATCGAGCGAATCGCCAATGGAGAGCCCTCGGATATCATTTCAGCTCAACCCATCACTGAGCTCCTCACGAGGTATGCCTTGAAAAGTTGTCCATTTTTCGGTTTCTTGAACTGTCACGTAGCGTTTGGATTAGAGTTTTTGTCTAGGAACGGGAAATGGAAATCAGTTTCTCGTTCATCGTGTTTGGATTATGACTTTTTTGTCACGAGAAACATGTTCTCATTCCCGTTCCAAAATTTTAAGTTGTCCATGTATGTTTCTTGAGTTGTCATGTAGCGTTTGGATTAGAGTTTTTCTTCAACAACGGTAATTGAGAATCAGATTCTCGTTCATCATGTATGTATTATAACTTTTTTTGTCACGAAAAACACATTTTCATCCGTTTCAAAATTTTAAGTTGTCCATTTATGTTTCTTGAAGCGTTTGGACTAGAGTTTTTGTTCAAGAACGAGAAATCATATTCTCGTTCATCGTGTTTGGATTACGACTTTTATTGTCACTTTTCCATTCCAAAATCTTAACCTGTCCATTTATGTTTCTTGAACTGTTACGTAGCGTTTGAATTAGAATTTTTGTTCAGGAACAAGAAATGGGAATCAAAACGACATTCTCATTCCCATCCTAAACTTTCTAATCCAAACGCCACCTTAATCCTCGGTTTCTCAATCTCATTTTGGTCTTTTTCATGCAGCTCTGGCACCTCAGGAGGCCAGCCAAAGATGATGCCATCAACAGCACAAGACTTGGACAGAAAGACACTCTTTTACAACCTCCTTGTCCCTATAATGAACAAGTGAGCTAGCAAATCAACCTTCTTTTTTTTATCAGCAAGCGTACAAACACCGAGACTCGAACATCGAGGAAACAAATAAAATCAACCACTAGTCCTACTAAGTGCTGCAAATCAACCTTCCCCTCCCATTTTTCGCATCATTTACGCGTTTTCTTCTCCGAATTCTCACTACCCATTTGATCATCATTTTCAGGTATGTTGATGGATTGGATCAAGGAAAAGGTATGTACCTATTGTTCATCAAACCAGAGATCAGCACACCCTCTGGCTTGATGGCAAGGCCTGTCCTCACAAGCTACTACAAGAGCTTCAACTTCAGAAACAGACCCTTCAACAAGTTCAATGTCTACACAAGCCCTGATGAGGCCATTTTGTGCCTGGACAGCAAGCAAAGCATGTATTGCCAATTGCTATGTGGACTAGTCCAGAGAAATGAGGTTCTAAGAGTTGGAGCTGTCTTCGCCTCCGCGTTCTTAAGAGCTATCAAGTTCTTGGAGGATCATTGGCAAGAAATGTGCAGCAACATAAGGAGTGGACATGTTAGTGATTGGATCACTGATTTTAGGTGTAGAGAGGCTGTGTCCTCAATCCTTGGGAGGCCTAATCCTGATCTTGCTGATGAGATCGCGCGCGAATGCAATGATTCGAGCTCGTGGGAAGGGATTGTGAGGAAGATTTGGCCTAGGACTAAGTACATTGAGGTCATTGTGACTGGCTCTATGGCACAATACATACCAACACTTAGGTTTTATAGTGGTGGGCTTCCTCTAGTTTCCACCATGTATGCTTCTTCTGAGTGCTACTTTGGGATCAACTTTAAGCCTCTTAGTAACCCTAGTGATGTGTCCTATACCCTACTCCCAAACATGGCCTATTTCGAGTTCCTTCCGGTGGAGAAAAACTATGGAGATCGAGCTCGGGAAGTGCATTGCAATGGCGCGAGCTCGGGGGAAAATGATGATGAGGATCTTGAGCCTGTTGAGCTTGTGGATGTCAAGATTGGTCACTACTATGAACTTGTTGTCACAACTTACACAGGTTTGTCTTACTTTTACACTCTTTGAACACGTCAGGTCCTTATTAGTACACCAACTCAACTAAAAGCAATATACAGGTCTAACCGTCCGTTTTAGACCACATTCTTGGAACATTGTTAAGTTTACAAGTCTAATCGTTTTTGTAGACCAAGTTCTTGAAATGTACCCTACCTAAGCTAAAAACTTAAGGCGATATACATGTTTTCTTTTTAGACCAAGTTCTTGAAATGCGCGTTGACTCATATTAAAGTTTTAGGTGATGTATATGAATAACAATCATTTTTAAATTCAAGCTTTTGAAATTACTTTAACTCCACTAAAAGATAAAATTGGTGCGTTTGTCTAGAAGTCCTTCTTAGACCAAGTTCTTAAAATTGTGTTCACTCGGATTAAAGCTTAAGTTGGTGTATAGGTTTGATAGTAGACCAAGTTCTTGAAATTAGCGTTTGACTCAACAAAAAGTTTAATATGATGTATAACTCTGACAATACTTTTTATGTCGTTTCTTGCGCAGGTTTATACAGATATAGAGTCGGAGACATCCTGAGAGTAACGGGTTTCCACAACAAGGCTCCTCAGTTCAGATTCGTGCACCGGCGAAACGTAGTTTTGAGCATTGACACCGACAAAACCAACGAAGAGGACTTGCTAAATGCAGTGACACAAGCCAAGCTACTTCTTGATCCACTTGGGATCCTCCTAACTGAGTACACAAGCTATGCAGACACTTCCTCAATCCCAGGACACTATGTCCTCTTCTGGGAGCTCACAAGGAAAGGCAAGAAGTCAAAAGACGACAACAACAACCTAGTACTCAATCTCGATCCTGTCCTGATGGAGCAATGTTGCTCCACAGTTGAGGAAGGGCTTGATTCAGTGTATAGGAGGTGTAGGAGGAAGGATTGTTCCATAGGGCCTTTGGAGATTAGGGTTGTGATGCATAGTGCATTTGATGCACTCATGGACCATTGTGTGTCCCAAGGGTCTTCAGTGAACCAATACAAGACTCCTAGGTGCATATTTTCTGATGAGGCCATCAAGATTCTTGATTCTAGGGTTGTGGGGAGGTTTTTCAGCAAGAAAACACCTTCATGGGAACCTTTTAGGATGGAAGCATAGGGGGGTTCTTGGCCTAGGACACTTGATTTTCTTGAATTCTTGTACTAGTGTATGATGTGTACTTTTTTCTTCCCTTTGGGAGAAAGTTTCGGAATAGTATGTGTATTATCTCGTTTGTTCCAATTTAGATTGTTCTGTTCGAGACTTGTTCAAACTGCTGACAAAATACGTTAAGTTGACTAATGTTGTTACGTGAAGAGTAAAAGAAAATTACTTGTTAAGTTATTTTGACGGGCTCTGCCAGCCATTTTAAAGGCATGTCTTGAACTGGAACATATGTTTGAACTAAATTTGAACATAAAATAGTTTAATGACTAAACAGGGTCAAACAAGATAGTCCATTAACGATTTCGAAACTTTTTTATTTTTTATTATTTAATAACCTAATTTGTGATAAGGGCAAGTTCTAACGCAACAATAAAGTTGTTGCTTTCTGATCGTGTGGTCGGAGATTCGAATAAAAAAAGCCATGTCTCTCTACATTTAGAAGACACAAGGAAGATTGTGTACGTATATGACACTCTCTCCAAAATATGTTAAAGTGATAGACTCGTTTAGTGGGCATAAAGACAAAATTGTTGTTTTCTGATCTTGAGATCGTGATTTTTGGAGAAAAAATCTCTTTGCAAAAACTTGAGTCACATAAACGATTGTGCCCATAAATGATCTTTCTCCAAAACACGCTACAACGAGAGACTCGTTCAATGGGCCCGCCCATTTCAATGTGTAATCGGTTTATGATACTAGAGTATCAATATGACTATTTTGTACAATGTTCTCACTTACAAAATTGTGAGATTATATATCATTCGTCCTCGTCTTATGATGCAAAATGTTTCATCACAATGTGCAAAGATAATATTGATGTGCCGACATGCACGCGACGAAAGCGAGAGAAACTTGAAAGATTAGGGTTTGTAAGTACCTAACCACATATGTTCCCTCCAAGTTGGATAGGAAAAGAAGAAGAGAAAGATGCTGTTTTGGTTCCATTAAATTTGGATGTCTGGCCACATAGAGATGTGGTTTGAAGTGTCAATTCAATATCACTTTCATATACACTATCATTTTCCTCACCCATTTTATCATAATTGAATATAATTTTATAAATAAAAAAATACATGAAATTACAATGAATGTGACTTGAATTTTGGAAAATGGTCCCCTCACTCAGTCATGGCTCAAAACTCATGACATGATACACAAATACAGCTCACTCTAGAGACCATCTGTCTAACCAAGCTACAACACACCATAAATTCAACATGGATGGGGATAGATTGGTCAACATGATGATGATGATGTCAATACTATGACAAAAATGAAAAATCGGGTTGATTCAATTGTTCGACTAACGTTCCAAAACTCTCAACGATAATATAGAAAGGATTTTGATTTTAATAATTGTGATCGTTACTATAACAATGCTTCAGTCAGTCAAATACATTAGCTTGTTGGGACTAATGAATCAATCCACTTTTTGATTGGATCTCTAAAACATGCATTCTACTGTATATAGTTATGCCCGGTCCATTGAAAAAGTTATTGCATGTTGAAAATTTTGATGGGTCGAATTCTTGAATCGATGAACTGTGAAATATCACACCAGCTTTAATATGAGTCAAATAAGTTGGAGCAGAGGACCCAAATAGCTTGCACCCAAAATACAAATTTTAATCACATGTAATATACAACTAAATGACTTTTGGGTTGAATTTGTCGTTGAGAAATTGTGACTTGGGTAAGGTGAATCTACACATTTCACGTGAAAGAATTTACAACCTGACTTGAAATTTTCACATACCCACACCTGTTGTGGGCCGACTTAGATCCTTTCAATCTGAACATGAACAAAAATCAACTTCAAATTCAAATTGTCAACTCTAAATCAGATTTGCAATTTATTGGTTCAAGACTCCTTGAGTTTACTTTTCAAAATATTTTTTAGTACTATAATCATGATTAGGCAACAAAATCATGTGATTAGGACTAATAATTGTTGGTGATTGGTTTTTTTTTTTTTCAAAAAAAAAAGAAGAAATTGAGCATATAAAGGCAGAGGCTAACATGGAGCCACGAGTAGTATAGGGAGGAGGGTTAGGTGGAGATCCATGAAGCATGGATTGGAGGAGCAATGAGGGGACAGTGAGAGCAACCCAAGGAGACAAAGGGACTGTAGAGAGAAAATGTGTGCAACCAAGACTCTCCTTGCCTTTGTCTCTTGCATTTATGGACAAAATGTGGCCTTAACTTCACCACCACCACCACCACCACCACCACCACCACCATCTTTTGAGTCTTCACTTTCTCTTCTCCATTGCATTTGCACCACTAGCTTCTCACCATGTAAATATATTATAAAAATACCTCTAAATAGTAATCCTATTGTAAAGTAGAGATCAGACTTTATGAAATATCGATACAGGATATGAAACACTTTTGAGTCTGGTACTGATATAATTATATATTTGATTAAAATTTATTCGGTTAAAATGAAATGAGCTAATGAATCTTAGCTTTGATGTACGATTAGGCTGTATAATTTCATGATGATGTCATTTGAATAACATTTTGGTTATTTTTTGAATATTTTATTTTGCTTGAAATATAGGTTGTTGCATGACTTTTTATTTTTATCTTATGTTTTGAGGCTTTCTAGTTGTAGAGTTTCTTCATATAAATTGTATGTTGGACGTCATTTTATATTAAAAATTGCATCAAAGATTGTGTAAATTAAATATTTTGGTAAATAGTGTGACTTGCGCAACTTTTCATACGCACAATGATCGAAGATGATTTAGTTTATTAAGTCGTTTGATTATTTACGGCTACTGCAAATGGTAAGAGTAATAGAAAATACCGAGGAGAGCTTAACTTCGTGTCAAATTGTTACAATAATAGAGTGAAATAAGAGATATGTTTTGAGAACAGTAAGTAAGTAACACTTAAACGAAGTTATAAATTCTTGTACTACTACGTTTATATAGAAAAAAATGGATGAAATAATACATGTAAGGAGGTTTTGGGAAAGGGCAAAGATGTCATTATGCTTATTTAATTGTTTATTGATGTATTATGCATATGATTATTATTCAACGTTTTTTGTGCTGATTCATTTACTTACTAATACATACACGACATGAATACGATCATAATATTTTAAATTTTATGATGGTTCACACGAATTGATCGGAAAGACGAAAAGTATGATTGATTTGATTTGATTCAATCAATGTCTCAAGGTGGACCAAACATATATGATATTGTGGTTGGAATTGGGAGATAGTTGAAAGAGGCTATAAAGGCCAAGCAAAGCACACGTGTGTTGGGTTAGTTTTTGGGACATTTTGGGAGAAAAATACAAAGACTTTAGCTGTCTTTGGGACACAATCCCTCCCGGAGGATTGTGAGTCCTTTTTAGGTAGCCCTACAAAGCCAACCCCACAACCTCACCTCTTTTGGCCTAGCCATCAATAGTAGAATGGAATGAAATGGGGACTTTGGCTTTTCTTTATCCGGGATAAGGTCATGTTCTAGTGCCATGTTTTGAAAATGATAGGACTATGCCAATGGGTCCTCCATGTCACTCCATTTGCAAGACTAGCCATACCCTCCCTCGATTATCGTGCCTTTGGCCTTGCGTCACCAATTTACGAAGATTCAGCAAAGTTGGGTGCGTGATTGAAGTGTTGTTCATTTGTCTTGGTAAACAGAAAACACATCATTTGAACAGCTGTTTGAATTGATCGATTTGTCTGAAATACAGTTAATTAACCGATTCAATTATTTAATAATTTGAATCATTGGTCTACAAAAAGGTAAAAATCAATGTAAATTGGTATATAACAAGAAGAAGATCAAACTCACCCTCGATCGACCATCCTGTAAAGGTGACTTGACCGAGCAAACTAGCTAATATGCTAGTTTTTGACTTCTGATTTGACTCTTCAACGACATGAATTGCCAGTCACTCCAACAAATGGTAAAAATCTTACAAAAATGTTACCCTCTCCGCTCTATAGTGAGAATTTCAATTTGGCTTGCCACCTTGTAAGAGGTTGTCTCCATGTATCAAACTCGTAGTGCATTTACTAAATATTTAGAACTATTCAATCATTAGTTCAATTCTTACGACACATATTATTAGATATCTTACAATTTTGTTAAGTCAGCGTTATCGTTGACAAGTCTTGTAACCCATAGTAAACTTTGTGCAATATGTGAGTTAATGTGTGGGCACCATGTGGTGGATGTAACACACAAACCAAGAAAAATGGATGTGGATTGTGGGGGTTATTATATGCACATATGTGTGAGCCCTAACTGCAAAAGAGGCCAAGTCCTTGTTTGAGAGTGATATGTCTACTAAATAAGGGACTGCCTATTTGTGGAGGGGTTGCTTTGTGTTTTGTATATAGAACTTTGACAACCACATAAACAATGTGAGGATTGTAAAATGTTTCTATTCCATCATTTTACCTTGTGAAAATTCTAATGAGACCCACTCATTCATCGCAAGATGTACCCTTAGACCCACCCCGCACGACTAGTCTAAAATCATAGAGTTAAGGCCATCAGTGCCAAAAGGACCGCACCTTCAGTTGGATCCCTATGTTTCACAAGTGTTACCCCTTTTACACACCTATAGTACTCGATGATTCTTCATTTAAAGTACGCACATTATTTAGCTTCTTTATGATTTCTCTTTAGAAATTTCTTTTCCATTCATCTGACTTGACCATCGAAGATGACACATGAGAAAAAAAATGTTACGTGTTCATTTGTGCAGGCATTGCCAAAGGAATTCCGACCAGAAAACACGTTCAACTTGTTCTTGCACGGTGTGAGTACTACTATTGTCGTTGCTTATCCTTAACTCACAAATTGAACCCAAATATGCACATATAGTTGTAGCTCAATATATATTATATATACTCTATCACGCCCTTCACATGCTAAACAAAGAGTTTAAACTAACGTAACACGATTTCACATATCTGACCCGTTACACATTTGATCGAGTTTTTCAATATATTTTTGTGAAAAGAAATTGGGCCAAAGCATGGGCTATCCATTTGCTTTCCTCTTGTAGTCCATGGGCCTTTAATGGACTATACATCTAATCTTTTTGTGACTCAAAACAAGACTAACTCCCTAAAATGGGCTCAACAAAATATTTGGGCCTTAGGGGTTGAAAACAATAATAAAGATTCTTAATGGGCACATATCATAAATACACAAAATATGCCGAATTGACGAATTTGCCCCCGCATTGTGTTGCCCTAGACACATCAAAGAGCTTAAACGGACGGTCAAGATCAAAATATCAAACGAAATCGACGGATCAGATTCCTTAATGATTCCTTTATATACATCTTTTCAAGACCGTCTCGCTCTCTGCGACCTCCAGATTTTCAGTCTCTGCTCTCTCTCTCTCTCCACTCGCTTTCAGAGACACAGTTTCTAGGGTTTCAAGCTTTCTCAGGCCAAAATGGTGAGTTTCGGAGGTTCTACGATGCTTCGATCGTCTCTTTCCTCGCGTTTCGTGCTGTTTTGACCGTTTTTTTCGTGTATTTTCGTGTTCAGGTTCTCCCAAACGACGTCGATTTGCTCAACCCTCCCGCCGAGCTCGAGAAGAGGAAGCACAAGCTCAAGCGCCTCGTCCAGTCCCCAAACTCGTTTTTCATGGTATAGAATGATGATGTTTTTGTATCTATCTGTTTTTAGCTGAATTTTGTGGTGATTAATCACTAATTTATGAAATATTTGGCTTTGATTTGCAGGACGTCAAGTGCCAGGGTTGCTTCAGCATGTAAGTCCCCGCATCACGTTCTTTTTTACTTTAATTTTTAGTTTTTAAGTTTAAGCTTTTGAAACTGAATTGGGATTGTAGAATGTGTATGAGTTTAATTGTTATGTAGTTCGATTTAAATTAAATTTGCTCCAATTTTGTGTATTATAATGCTGTTTGAGTCATGTTAATTTGGTTCAAATGTTATTGAATTTAGCTGAAACCAAATAGTTAGTTCAATTTGCTTGTGAGATCAGTTATTATTAAATAATTTGAGTGAGATTAATTTGGTTGAAAAGTTGTTAAATTTAGCTGAAACTAATAAATTATTATTAGGTACTATTTGGTGCCATTTGATATCCTGTTTGTAGTTCAATTTTCTGATAGGTGTTTTATTATTGAATAATGTGAATAAGATTATTTTGGTTTAAATGTTGATAGAATTTGGCTGAAATTAGTAAGTTTTGTAAAGCTCAAACAAATTAGATATCGAATAATTAGGTGCCATTCTGTAGTTTGATTTTGATAGAATTTGTAGTGAGATTATATATTATTTAATAATTTGAATATGACTTGTCTAGTTAAAATGACATGTGATTTAGTTGGAACTAGTGAGCATTGTAATTTAATATTTGTTAAATTGCATATCAACTTATGTGTCATTATGTAGTTTGATTTTAGTTGAATATGCTGCTAAATTTTGCCATCAAATAATTTGAATAAGATTAGTTTGGATGAAATGCTATGTAGTGTAGCCGAACCTAGTTAGCTCTGTATTGTTCTAATGAATTGGATATGAAATAAATGTGTCATTGTATTTTGATTTTAGTTTTATTTACTATTAAATAATTTGAACAGGTATAGTTTAATTAAAATGCTATTGAATTTAGATGAAGCAGTAAGTTGCGATGTTCAAAAGAATTGCATGTGAAATAAATAGATGCCATTTTATTATTTTACCCGAGTAGTTAATTTTGTTGTATGAATTGCTATATTGCTGCAGAACTACCGTGTTTAGCCACTCTCAAACTGTTGTGGTATGCGGGAACTGCCAAACTGTGCTTTGCCAGCCAACCGGTGGACGTGCCAGACTCACTGAGGGATGCTCTTTCAGGAGAAAGGGTGATTAAATCAAGACACACATTTGATGTTTGTTGGTAGATGCTGGTTAGAGTCCGGGTGTGAGTTGGTTTCAAAAGAAATATGACGAGGGTTGTTTGTTTCGGTTTTGCTTCAAACATGTATCTTTCTTAGAACTAATATTTGCTTGCAATGGAATTGAAAAGCACTTTTGTTTAGACACTATTTTGATAGATATTCAAATGACTAATGGTTATTGAGTTTCTTAATTTTAAGCTATTGAATATTAAAAATACTCTGTGGACAAAGATTCTAAAATGCTCAGAAATTGCTTATATTGTTTTTCTTCATGAATAAGAAGATTCATGATGCATGTATCAACTGACAATTTGGATTTATGATATGATGTTGAATTCTATCTGTGGCTAAAAATATGTGAGTTTCTTTTGATATATATTTAGTCAGTTTCAATCTGTTTGATCCCACATGTTTACTAGAAATAGAAACTGATAAAATGATGAATTAGACATTAAAATAAGAATATTTATTATTAATATTCATTTTTTAGAATTAATTAATCAATAACATACAAGTGAAAGTGATCTCATGTAAAATCAAATTGACCATAACAACACTTAACTCTGAAGTACAAATTAACAATGTTTAAACTAAACTAATATCAGGTCCGCCCAAATTCTCTTTTCTTTTAGAGTTGCAGAGCCTCCCAACCTCCTAGCTCCTGCAAAAACAAACACCTTTCAAGGAGCTCTGTAGAAGACACTCCTTAAAGTCGCCTATTTTAACTAACATATACTCCGTATTGTATTTAAATGTTGCCTCTTTAAAGAAAACACCGTTACCAAACAAATTCTCAGTGTTTTTATTAAAAGAGTGCTCAAGAGCCATGCATGAGACCTACATTTCAATATTCATCAAATTTGTACAAGGCAGTGCTTTTTCGAGACTAATATATGTGCACTTTGAACACTCAGCTGACCCTTATAGAGTTTGTAGCATCAAATTCAGTTTAAGATCTGATGGCGAGTGCTGTCAAATCATTTGCATAAACAAGAGGCAGACTTCATTTTAATCAGTTTATGCTATGCTGATTACAAATTAGGGATCCGAGTCATGACTCGACACAGAGCATACTAAATCAGCATACGCCATGTGCTGGTTTACCCAAGTATTGTCATCACGGATACAAATACGAGATGTGAGTCACAACTCAACACAACATATGAAATCAGTATACGCTATGCTTTTGTTCTCCTAGCTATTGTTATCACAGACATGGAAATAAGGGACGAATCAAGACACGATGCAGAGAATATGAAATCAGTATATGCTACAGTTTGTTACGCCTAACTTTCTCCATCACACACATACTAGATACGAGTCATGGCACAACGACACGACACAGAACATGTGAAATCTGTATAAGCTACGCTTTGGTATACCTAATTATTGCTATCACAGATATGAGATTAATAATGACGACACAGCATGTGATATGATTTATCGTCGACATGACTCGACACAAAGCTAACGAAATTTTCTTACCAGAACAGGAGCCAAGAGCTGTAAACAATCTCAGCTAACATCAATCTCTTTTTGCAGCTTCAACCAGTTCTGATCCTCGGAACTTGATCCGAAATCTATAAGGATTCAGTTGCTCATCACTCCAGTCAGATAATGGGTGATGGAACTCATGTAGCCTTCCTTCTGTCAAGGCTATATAGACAAAAATACATTATCGCAACTGATTCATTTGTCACAGAAAGCTAATATAATGAAAATCTATTCAGAACTACTGTCATTCCATCTCATTAAGGTTTTCTAGATACATAATCGGCTATTCGTAGAGCTATATTTCCTACCATCAGTTAAACTATAAAGAAGATGCATGATTATCACAAGTCATGGAATAAAGAAAATTCAATACTAACCACAAGACCACATAAAGGTATGAAGGTATAGAGAATAGCAATCATGGGATATAATATATATATATAGCAAACATAACCGACACTAGTAATATTAGATAAAAATGTCATCCGCAAAAACACATTATATTCATACAGTCTACTTCTGAATGAATCAATAAGAACAATTAAGGTAAGCCAAACTAATGATTCTTAACTGATATGAAAATCCTCCTACTAGACACCGATGGCATGGTGACAGCTATCCTGCAGCAGAAAAGAAACATAGCATAAATTACTAATTTCGGTAGTATAAATTTCATTCTCGCATTCTAAGCGATTCTATTACCGCCAATGAGAAAACCCAGTTTCTTTTACCAAAATACCATGCCATGCGTATAGATCCTTCCTTCTCAGTGAGCAAAAACAGTGTCATTGCGCCTAGGAGGCCTATCAGGAACAGAACCCGGCTTGAACTTTGATGCCTCGTGTCTTGCTAATTCTGGCGGGACAGGACTATTACTCTGGACGAGCATCTGTTTGAGATCGTAGAACACATCAGTGTCCGAGAGAGTCAGGAATGTTGTAGCAGTACCCGTCTTCCCAGCACGACCTGTTCGTCCAATGCGATGAGTGTACATTTCAATATGACCAGGCATATCATAATTTATGACGTGGGCAACATCCGGAATATCAATACCACGACCTGCTACATCAGTCGCAACGAGTACATTAAACCGCTTGGTTCTAAACCCATCCAGACTAATTTCTCTCTGGTCTTGTGATTTGCCACCGTGCAGAGTCGTTACACGGTAACCTGCCTTGTCCAGATTCTTGGCAACAATATCCGCATTCTTCTTCGTGTTAACAAACACGATTGCCGTCTTATCACCCAGTTCATCAAGTAACCTCTGCAACCTCGAAAATTTATCTGATTCCCTCATCATAATTACAGTTTGCGTGATCAAATCAGTCGTCTTTCCAGCAGTTCCTATTGTAACCACAACTGGATTTCTCAAGTACTTCCTAGCAAGCCTCTCGACAGCAGGTGGCATGGTGGCACTAAACATATAAGTAGTACGGTAAATCCTTTTCGAATCAAGCTCTTCATCCTCGTTCTCGGGTTTCAAATTACTCGAAGGCATAGCATCAAGAACACCCATGACCTGCGGCTCAAAACCCATATCTATCATACGATCGGCCTCATCAAGAACAACATAGTTACACTGATTCAAAACAGCATAACGCCTCTCCAAACAATCAATAAGACGCCCGGGAGTAGCAATCACAACTTCACAACCCTGCCTAATCTTAAACCCTTGTTCCTCAATAGATTGTCCACCAACAATTGAAACCACTTTGATACCCAAATAGTGAGCAAATTTCATTGTCTCCTCCTCAATCTGTTGAGCAAGCTCGCGAGTAGGAGCCATCACAACAGCATAAGGCCCTTCTGCCTCGTTCTCTTCACTAATGGGAGGCAATCTAGTAATGTAAGACAACATAGGAAGTACGAATGCAGCTGTTTTACCAGAACCGGTCTCTGCAATTCCAATCACATCCCTCTGCTGCAAGCCAAGAGGAATCGCAGCCATCTGAATCGGAGATGGCTTCTCGTATTTAGCTCTCTCCACAGCCTTTAACAGCTCGGGACTCAAATTACTCTCGGCCCAGTTCCTCATAGGCCGAGGAAGCTTCGAACCCTTGTAAGAAATATTGAAATCCTCTCTGAAAATCCTCCAATCCCTCTCTGTCATCTCACTAAGCTTCTTCTCACTCCAGTGCCTATCAACTCTCATATCAAATGTATCATACACATCTGCAGCTTCTTCTTTGAGCTTCTGAGCTATTGCGTCTTCAGGCCTCTCCTCAATGCCCTCCTTCTTCCTAATCTCATCTCTCATCTCCTTCTCGTTCTTCGCAGCCAGCTTCTTCTGCTCCCGGCGGTCCATGCCGGCGCGAAAACCTCGGCCGAACAAGAGCTGAGCCTCGTGAGGGTTTTGGTACAGCAAATTCATGTCCCGAGACGTGTCCTCTGTGTTCTCCCAGTCGAACGAAAACCTAAACTTCTCGCTGGGCTTGATAACTCTCTTCTTCGGCTTCTTCGATCCTAGATACTGCTCCTTGATCGCTTCAAGCTCCTTCTCGCGCTCTCTCTCCGCCAATTTCTCCAACCGAGCTCGCTCTCTAGCCCTAGCCTCCTCCTCTCGCTCCCGCTCGCGGTTCCTCCGCTCGGAATCGCGGTGATCTCGGCTAGATCGCTCTCGCTCTCTCTCCCTCTCCCTCTCCCGTTCCCTCTCTCGTTCACGGTCGCGATCGCGGTCACGGTCGCGGTCCCGATCACGATCACGGTCTCGATCTCTGTCACGGTCGCGGCGGTCGGAGTCGGAGGATTTGTGGTTGGAGGAATCGGTGGTGGAGCGAGCTTGGGAAGAGAGCTGCTCTTGGCGGCGCTTTTGATCGGCGACTTCTAGTTGGCGGCGTTGGAGGGCGAGCTGGGCGCGTTCCTCTTTAGTGAGGAAGACTGGTTTCTTGAGGTTGGCGCCGCTAGCTGCGGCGGAGGCGGCGGTGGCCGAGGAACCGGCAATATCGTCGAAGGGGCGTTTCATGGCTGTGGTTTAAGAGGGAAGAAGATAGAGACGATGAGAGTTCGATATAGAGTTTCTGTAGTTGCAAGGAATGGAGCGCTTGGGTAGTTGCAGGAGGGGAAGACGAAACTGAAACCGGATTGGACAAAGAGAAGGTTAAGATTAGAGTTCTACAAAACATGGATCGGGTTCGGGTGGGCTTGGCTGGGCTGGGCTGCTTGTTTGTTATTTTCGGATTATGAGCCCATAAAGCCCAACAGATCTTAAGGCCCAAAATAAAGGATTCAGGCTGACAGGTTCCTTTCTCTATGATTTTATTTAGGAACAAGGCCCTTGTTAGTTTGGGCTCATAGTCCACTCTGACAATTTAGATTCAAATCCAGATGCACCCGGTTTCGGTTTCGTGTCTAATGGGGTTTGCGGTGGTGTCACTTTACGTTTTTGCATTCTCTTTGTGCCGCAAGCTCGTTGGGTTGCGATTCGTCCAATGACATTTCACGCATTCGTACGGGATGGCATGTGAGGGCAAGTAGTTGTGTGGGTTGGTAGGCTTCGCACTTGTGCATCGAACTGTCGCACTCGCGCATCAACATTTTCATCTTCTGCTTTCAGTGCGCGTTTCTGCGCTTTTGGGCAAGCTCGGGTTCTTGTGTTGACTACCGATTCAAACGGATATCCTATAGATTGTTGCCTATTTCTCCGTTGCCCACTCAATGTGCAATTTTGTGAATTCGGATTAGATATAATAAACATATAAGAAGGTTCGTAATATCATATTGTCCTAGCCATTTGATCATATATTCAGTTCACTTTGCACTTTTAACTCATATAACCTCATCAAAAGAAATAATAATTACAAACTTCGTTTGAAAATAAGTGTCATCGCCGTTATAGTTTTCCAAAAAATCAGAATATCTAAGTAGTTAATGTTGTATATTTCATCTCCTATCCTCATTTACATATACCAGTTAATTTATTATAATGACACTTTTGGTTATTCACGTATACTCATATAGACACTTATTTTGAGATAAAAATACAATCGAAACATTCATGAAATGTGCTCTAATATTGTATATGTCTTCACTTTTGCAGACACAAAAGACCCTGCCAAATATAAGAACTGGTAGTGCCAGCTTCTAATATTCTTTTGCAGTCACACAGATGTCATCTGAGAAATTTTCAACTACTCATTCAAACACATAAATACAGACATTCATGGAATGACAAACACTAATCATGGAATCAGCAGGTAGGCTCAACATTATTTAAGCCTAAACAATTACATTAGAAGGCAAATCTTGTCTCTTCATACAGATCTCTCCTTTTGTCTCTCTCTTCTCTGTCTTCTTTAAGCTGTCTCTTTGCTCTATCAGATAAGTTTTACATTGTCAACTCACTATTCTGTCAACACAACCAACCGCCCAACGATCTCTTCTCAGCTTCTGTCAAACCTTAAAATAACATGTCACACTCCATCAAATGATGCAGTCCAAGTTGTTCCTATAAGACAAATAGACACACCTTAACTATGATGAGTTGCAATAAATGAAGTAGCTTTCAAAGAATTCTGGTTTCAGTTTTTTTAATGTCAATTATATGACCTTGGTCTTTCATTGAGGTTGTTGAGAATTTGAGAACTTTTCCTTTCTCTTTGTCTGCTAGTTCTAGTCTCCATCAGCTCTATTTGTGTATATAATATCAGCTTGGCCTCAACTTAACATGACATAGAACCAAAACATTCGAAAACCTTCTAAACATGTCGAACTTTGTTCAGGATTTTGAAGACGACGAGCAGTTCCAAAGCACCATTGTCTCCCACTCTTCTAATGGGAGTCCTGAAAATGGCGGCGATCATAGTTCCAATCCTACCATCATGGCATCGAAGAAGAAGAGGAATCTTCCCGGGAACCCAGGCAAGCATATACGATCATTTCTTGTCTTGAAAAGTTATATGAGATTGACATGAAAATCACTCAAATCAGATATAAGAGCATAAACGTCTTTTTAATGATCAAATTGTCTTTTTCTGTGCTTACAAGCTGAAAAATGAGAAGTTGGGTACCTCAAACTCATCTTTTTATGACCCATAAGCAGCTCATAATCATTAGCAGATAAGCTCTTTTACACTTACCAAATAGGTAGGTTGATAAAAAGAGATGTTTTAATGCTTATGAACTACTTTCACCAGCTTATAAGCAATAACAAATAACCTCTTAGTATCACATGACGGGAGGTTTCTAGTTCGAGCTTCCCTTCCAGTGTTGTTGGTATTGCCTATCAAAAAGACGGGCAGGTTGATGTGTGATCTTGTTTTTGCAGACCCAGATGCTGAGGTTGTGGCACTGTCACCAAGGACTCTAATGGCAACAAATAGGTACATATGTGAGGTGTGTCACAAAGGGTTTCAGAGAGACCAGAACCTCCAGCTCCACAGGAGAGGCCACAACTTGCCATGGAAGCTGAAGCAAAGACCAACCACACAGGTCAAGAAGAGAGTCTACATCTGCCCTGAGCAGAGCTGTGTCCATCATGACCCGAGTCGCGCTCTAGGCGACTTAACTGGCATCAAGAAGCACTTCTGCAGAAAACATGGAGAAAAGAAATGGAAGTGTGATAAGTGCTCCAAGCGCTATGCAGTTCAATCTGACTGGAAGGCGCACGCCAAGATCTGTGGGACAAGAGAGTATCGTTGCGATTGTGGCACAATTTTCTCAAGGTAAGCATCAAAAAACATCATAAAACTATGTTCAGCACATTTTCATGTTATAGGTTTGTATCAATTAATGTACTGTGATTTCTTGCAGGAAGGACAGTTTTGTGACGCATAGAGCCTTTTGCGACGCGTTAGCAGAAGAGAACTACAAGGTCATGAATAGCCAGAGCCAGCAAGTGGCACAAGGGATGTTCACTTCCTCTGATTCCTGCACAAACACAAACCCAATGATGAATCTATCCATTTCTAGTGAACACATGGACACTTCTATGATGCCTTTGTCTATGAGCTCAGCTGGGGTCATGATCTCAAGCAACATGGAACCAATTTTCAATCCGAGAATGCAACGCGCGAGCTTTAACAGCTCGCCAATGACAATCGGCTCCAGCTTCACATCTGCAACAGCTTTGTTGCAGAAAGCTGCAGAGATGGGAGCTAAGATCAGTGACAACTCAATTGCACCTATACTCCTAAAGGGCTTTACAGGCTACTCCTCTAGCATCGTGAACTCCTCGGGGCCTGTCCAGGAGCCCGGGGCAATTGCTGCACCCAACAATGCTTTATACGCGGGAGATCAAGCAACATATAGGCCTAACTACACTACTAGCCAAGCCGGGTTGTATGAGTCTCAGCCTTTTATGCACTCAGACAATAGAAACACATCTAGTACTCTTTCGGGAGAGAAAACGACTGTTGATTTCTTAGGAGTGGAGCCAGCTGGGCATTCGGGTATCGGGAAGAAGAGAAGTTATGATGGTAATGTGATGGGGATGGGATATTCAAATCCACAGCATTCCTTGCACAATATGTGGTAGACTACTGATACTAGCTAGTTCATAAGGTTACTTTTAACTTTTGCTTAGTTTTGTTTCTGATCATTACAATGCTTTTGCAGAGAGAATGAACCCATTTCTGTTTTGTTCAAGCTTTTGTTAATTAACAAAGTATGTTTTAGGGTTGTTTCTGGGACAATCAAGAGACTGCAATTAAAATGATGTGGACAAAATGTTTTCACATCATGTATACTGATATACACATCTTGATATTTCAAATGCAAAGTGAGATCAACAATAATGGCTTATTATATACATAAGTGTAAACAAGGATGTGATAACCACCCATAAACTGGGGGCTTGAGTCCTCTTCTTGCAAGTGAAAACACTTTCTACCATCAATGATTCAATTAGAGCTTTAAAAAAATTAAGGGGCTCCTGGTTTTGTGCATGATCCAACAAATTCAGAATCTCCAAAGAAACAACAAATATATATATCACAACACTAACCCCAATTACCGCGAAAGCAGTTTGATGTACACAAGCAAGCCAGATCAATCTCTTCCATTTTAGAAACTTCTACGGTAAATGCATCACTTGTGATGGCAGAAGCAGCCTGTTGGGACATTCTCTATTGGCTCTGAGATTGCAACAAACCAACCGTATTGTTGGCCTCAAGTACTTGTGCCTCCTTGAATCTTCCTCTCGGGTAAACCATGTTCCATACCAAATTCGGCAGCCAACATGCGTAGGTCTGGTGTGCTTTCCCAGTTGGCTTTGGAATCCCAGTTCGTGTGTCTTGGTGTCGTCTCACATCTCTCCAACCCGCCAATACTATCAATCTGATTATGTATTTCTTCGAAATCCTCAGCAGCAACAGCTTGGCGTTTCCCCATCTCAAGGTCAAGGCTCCTTTTCGGCAACTCTGGGCTCACGGCATGACCTCTTGACATTGAAGTGGTGAACACTGAAGGCACATCTGGCTTGACCTTTTCTCTGAAGTTGTTCTTGGAACGGGGAATTGCAGAGAAGAAGACGCCACAAATGTTGCGGATACATCCACGATTATAAGGATTCCTCCTTCGGTCATACCGATAGCGAAAGTTCTCGTATGTTGTCTGAACAAACAATAGGAAGCTTAAAAAAACAAGAATTCTGAAGACAATAAAGTGGAAAAAAATCAAATAAGATCAGCGATAGAAATAGGAACCTGGTTGCTGATAATCAAATAGAGATGAAAGGCAGTGAGACCTCCAACAAACCAAGCAGCAACAAACGTGTACAATATCAAAATTCCAGAAACAGGAGACTTCACAAAGGCCCTCCAGAGACTACAGTGGTGCACATCCGCTATATTCTTTATGTTTACCCAGCAGAAAGCAAAAACATATAGGCAGAGCATCGTCGTCGAGGAAACAAACATGAAAAAGAACCTGTAGTTCCTCTGCAGAGGACACACTTCAAACCCTTAGGTATATAAAAAAAGGCAAGTAACGTCCTATAACAACAGCCAGCAGGGCGTAAGGAAATGAGTTAAACCCCAAAGCAAAGCTTTCCCATTGAAATAGCCTTATATAGAAAATTTGTAAATACTTTCACAATGCATGTGCAGTAGATACATTGCGAAGAGCTTATTTTAAACACACAAAAAATTGCATGCCAGAAGCTATAATCCAGAAAGATAAGTGGTAGATACAGCAGAAGCAGACAAGGTAAAGGCCACTCTATTTGCCATAGGAAGTTGATGGGATTCAAGGGTGTGATAATCATATGTGTGTTTGTTTGTGTGCATGGGTGTATTTAAGTGTGTAAAAACTGCAAATAAGCAAATGGAGATATAAAAGTAAGCATCTTGTAGAAGTTGAAGAAATGTCCTATAAGTGCGATGCTAGCTGTTTAAATTTGATTTTGAGTTCAAATGATATGCAATCTGAGAGATGTTATAGGATACGAAAAATAAAAGGGCAGTTACGTTTGGCCATACCTTTCCAATACACTGCCCCACCCATGGGCAATGGTGATCAAAACGCTCTACGCAGTTATTGCAAATAGAGCAATGAGAGCATCGAGGTGGGCGATATAACATGCAGGTTTGGCAGTACTTGACCCTGACTGTAATCCCATTGACGACAACATCTTTCGTGGGCGGTACACTCTGACTTCCTGGCCATTCTGAAGAGATATTAGATATATTACCATCATCATCTATTTCTGGAGGATGTGATCTTCGAGGAATAATGCCAGGATCCCTTCCAGACGTGAGCAAGAGAAGGATAATAACCTGGAATAGTTGACAACCCAATATATGTTATCAAGTTGTTATTGAAACCTGATGCCATAAAGAAAGCACAAGCAGTTACAGCCATTTTTAATTTTCACGTGTGCGAACATGTGCCTGCGTGTTCGCACATGCACGTGCAATCAAGTCAAATTTTCCCCCCACCTCACTTCTCTCTTTCTCCAAATTGAAATCCAGAGTTTACAAGGTTCAGACTTGGGTTGACAATGAAACAAGGGACAAAAGTAAAATTACTCATCAATTCCAGCCAATTGGCAAGATTTACAAACTAGACACATAAGCAAACAGACAAATTGAACACTGACATCATCAAATATGCAAAATTATTGAAACATTAGGTTTCTTCTTTAACTTTGAGATTTTTCTCCAATCTTTTCATCTATTTGTGTGAGAGAGAAACCATATGTGAAATGAGAATCGCATCTGAAAGATTAGCGTAAGTTCTCTAACTCTAAGTTCTCTTTATACAATTTTATCATATCACTTGTTTGTCTCAAAACATATTTGGTAATGTCAAGAAATAAAGTAACAAATCTTTAGAATGCTCAGATAGAAATTGACAAACAGAGCGCTAAAGTAAAAGGAACTCACATATACTGTAAAGACTACGCATATAAGTACAATGAGATTGCCCAGCTGCTGGAATTCATGAATGAGCCTTTGAGAGACAAAAGCACAAAACAGAATTACTGGAATCACAATTAGAGATATCGTAAGAAATATTGACCTCGCGTCTGGCCCAAATATAAGTCTTCCTCCAAAACAAAATCTCTGCAATTGATTCAGAAGAAATTTAGTTGTGTTGTTCTTTAACCCCCTTTCAAATTTCAAGCATAGTCAATCAAAAATGGAATCTCGCTACAAATCAGGCATTTAAGTACCATGTTAATAGGAAATAGGTCTAGAAACATTCAATGAGAAACCATATCTAGCATTTAAATAAGCTCAAATTAAGAGCAGATCAGCACTTGATTTGCATAGTTCCAAGAGGATTCACATCAAAATTCCCAAATTGACATCATTAAGTTCCAACTATAAACATACCTATTTTTGCAAAAAGTTTTTGGACAATCTTCAATAATGAAATCATGAAGAAACAAAACAGCAATGAAAAAGAAGAAGCAAGGAGTGGGAGAGAGCATACATTGTTTCCTTTCCAAACTTGATAAACCCTAAGATTACAAGCCTTGGGGTCAATGGTTCGCCGGTCGGAACCGGAAAGATGAGGTGGCACCGGAGCTTTGTACAATCCCTGCATCCTAACCACCGGTTTGACTGTCACAGTCACGCCCTTTCAAATCTCAGCAGCATCAACACCTTTAAACTCCAATCGCCGAGAATTTACCCAAATTTCCCAACCTAAACCTCTCTTCTATATCACTGGTATCAAAATCAAATTCAGATTCTATACGCATTAGAATCAAATTGAAGAAACAGCACAATGTAGCAGATGATCTCAAAGTTTTGGTTACCTGAGTTTGTAAAAAAAAAAAAAAAAACTCCGGCGAGGTCCCGGCGGGGGTGGCGGCGGAGCTAGAAGCTGCTGAGGAGGAGATTGTACATAAAAATTCACAGAAACAGACAGAAACAGAAGCAGAGAGAGCTTCGATAATGAGAATTGCCGGAGGAGCACTGAGTTGTTGTACTGTCTGCTTTTCTTTTGTGGTTTTTATGAACAATCAACGACAACAAAACACTACTTTTCTTTTTTCCATTTTATATTATTTTCTCCGGCAGAAACTGGAAATCGGTAAAAAGATACAGCTTAAGACCAGCCCACTTGCATTTGTAAAATGAAACCATAACATATGATATTTTGTTGGAGCTGTTTCTATTTACTATCTTGAGATTTTGTTTTTGCAACAAATTTAACAAAAATATTGAAATCACTGCTTATATACCTGGTGTGGGCCATAATTTACAAGAACATTCTGTAGTCT